>JAYXIM010041888.1:0-57691 GCA_037575425.1 Anastrepha fraterculus | reverse complement strand
GGAGAAAAATGCAAAGCATAGTTAGGGGGAACAAGAACCAACGGAAATGTTTAGCAACTTCAAACTTGCACTTTATTGAAAATTCTAAAGATTTTTATAAATCTTTTACAAATTGAATTGAATGAAACTTTAATTATAACGTTCTTCGCTATAGTGCATTTGCCGTGGATGCTTAGGTATCTAAATTTAATAAATTTATTATTTGTCATCACATATCTATTAGCGATATATCTTAAAACAAACCTTGGAAAATTCTTTGCCTCTCTTTAACGTATTACTAATTTTTGCAATTTGTGCTGGGCAGATCTTTGCTTCTGTAAAAATAAATTGACCTCATTGGCCTTATGTTATTGTCATGATTTTAATTATGATTTTAGTGGTCAACTAAGTAATTTGTATTTGGTAGAGCGAATTTTTTTCAATCACAAAAAATTATTGTAAATCTAATAATAATAATTAATATAATACATTGCCGTATCGACTTACATAAAATTTGAATGTCTAATGCCATGGGTTTACTACCAAAGCTTCTTCCATGATTTTGAGATTAATGAGAGCTTTAAACATAGCTCGTAAAATATTAAAAAAGTACATGAATCGAGTATGAACATTTGTAGTCTAAATTATTAGGTATATTTTTGAAAAAGTTGATTCATAAATACATACGCCACTGGAATATAAATCAGTGTCTCAGAATCTACTACTTTGCAACGTAGCACATAATGACCTCATTTTCGATCAGCTGGGCTTAGTAAGTTTACTAAAATATATAATTGTAATATATGTAAGCGGAATCAATCGATCAACAATAAATCAAGTTAAACAGTTTGCTTCGAATTTATATGCACATTCAGAACAACCAGCAGGCAATTAACGCTGCTTATACTTTGGGTTATAGCAGCGAATTAGTATTTCCTATGCAGCTTTGGTATGAGCCATATGAAAGGAAGTATAAAAATGGCAGAAATACTTTGTGCCGTATATCTTTCTGCGTACGAATATTCAACTCACCCGAAGTACAAATGCAGTTCTATATTTTCCGAGTCTCAAGCGGTTTCAATTCTTGGTTAAAGTTCTAAAAGAATGATTTGGAATTTAAAAAAAATCCTAAAAGCATATTCTTCCGTCAAAATCGAGTCTTCAGTATATCTTAGAGTGGCCAGAAATATTCTATCAGCATATACAGCGCATAATGCTAGTGAAAGCGGCTTCAAACCGATGGCCTATATTGTGTGAACAACTGAAAGAGCTCTCTAAGTACTTTATTGGGAACTAAGTTGATCGATTCTTTGATTCTTGAACGCAAAAAAGATGGATTAGCAACCTTCGTTAGTCAGTTGACTTATAAAGTATTTTTATGTCTGAAATGGCTGCCTGTGCGGGTACATTCAATGCCGCAACAAGTATCAATTTAGCAAGAATTCTATAAGGTGTAACATACGCTACACCTGGCCTTTCTAAGAAATATTTGAATTTTACTTTGAGCCCAACGGCTTTCTGTCCTGAATTTCATTTCAAAAAACTATTATGCTTATAGATACTTGTTTTAACTACAGGCTCAATGAAATGGTTGAAAATCCAAAGAGATTGAAATTTCCAATGGAATTAAAACACAAATATAGAGAAGTTATACTCACCGTTGAATGCCTTCAACTTTTTTTGCAGCACTCATCTTTACTCAGGCACCTAATCGAATGAATGTGCAAGTGATATGGGAGCGCCCTTTAGGGGGAGAGAATCTTAAAATGGGGAACTAATGGGATCGATTATTACACAGGAGCATAAATACTTAGTAATTTTTCGCTACTTTAGGTTGTAGTGTGATATAAAAAATGTGAGCTCATTCGAATTCTGCGCAAATTGATCAACTAACTGCTTCATAAAAGAAATTTAAAAAAATTGTTGATGCATGTTGCATCATATTTTCACTGAAATCTACAAATGGTTCAGGAAAAAAAATAAATTCTGTTATTAAACAAAAAACACTCTCAGTTTTGGCAACATTTCTGTAAAGTTACAATTGGATTACCAGCAGCAGTTGGAATCAAATCGCAAGCGAGGAAATTTACTATGTTTTGCAGAAAACCCAAATTGCTAAGTATGACTCAGTTCCCAAATTATTACGCCATACTCAGAGTAAATTGATTTTGTTTATTGCCTGCAAAGTACACGATTTACCATGTGAAAAAATACACACACACATACACATATTCATGGAAGGGAATGAATAATTTTGAGTGCAGAAAAATGTAAAAAATCACATATTTAAGCTTACTTCTTTTGTCTTGCAAGCGAATACAGACTCATAGACTCATTTGGTCATAAGTAATCACTGGCATGCAAGCGCACTTACAAACATACATACATGCAAACATACAGGCATACATATATGCTTATGCATTTGTGTTCATAATTTGACTTCTTTTGTAGTTCTTCATAATTTAGACTTAGTAGGCAGTGGTGTGCAGTGTGGCAACGCTAAAATTGAACGATTTGCAAATTAGTGTAATCAATGCACACCAAATGGGTTTTGTGTATTAACCAGCCAAACGACTAAGCGAATGGCCGCATGGGCTATATTATTGTAACGCCGGCGCAAAATAAGACAAAGAGTAGTAGGAAGAAAATTTGTAGCAGAAAGCCCAAAAAATACAATGCAAATAATAAAAAATAAAATTGTATACAGCTGCGCGTGCCCAAAGAGAATTTCACATAGACTGCGGAGTGGAACAGATGCTATAATACGTACTTGCCTTTTGCGCTGCTCTAATGTGTTGCATTTGCATATTTTAAAAATTGAAAAAAAAAAAAGAATTCGGTAAACACTAATTGTGAGTTACTTCTCTAAAAACCTTAGTATTGCAATACAGTTTGAAGGATTATAAGAAAATTATGCAATAAAAAATGTATACATTTTTCTTTTTTGATTTTTTACCAGAAGGTTGTATGCAAATATGTGGCTTTCAAAATATTTTGCGCCATAAAATCAAAATTCTAATTTACGTATTGCAATGTTTAGATACATTTGAGCGACACCGATTTTGGCGCAAAAATATGCTCGGCCACATGACACATTTATTGAGGTCAAATTCAAGTCGAACAAGTACACGACATAGAAACCGCCACTGAAAAACATAAACAATCTTAGATGTATGTTTTTGTTTTGATAAAGCACACACATACACACAAATAAATGTTATTGTTAAAGCATTATGTTCCTGCAAAGAAAAGCCAAACCACACTGCAAACATTTTGCATCATGAACTGGTATTTGTTAGAAGAAGTTAAACTAGTACGAAAGTGACTAGATTTGTACTAGTTGCAATATAACCTATTAGCGGCATATGCATTGCATTTATTTTTTTCTTTTATATTTTTAATGTTTTTATTGTTGTTGTGTTTGTAATTTTAGAATTATTTTAGAGTTGCTTTCACTTAAAATAAATAATTGGCGAGCTCCTCTTCCTATTTTGGTGTGCATCCTAATGGAGTAACCTACAGTCTTAAGCCTACTCCGAACGGCAGATTGTGTTTAAAGATCAGCTTTTTATGGCAGGTTCCAGGACATAGGAACATAGAGTTTGATGAGTTTGCCAGGAAGGGGACTGAATTGTATTTAGGGACCTCCTACCCGGCCATTGGCATCTCGCTGACATTTATTAAAAGGGAACTGTACAAATTATTTCTCAGGAAAGCGCAGAAAAGAGGGAGTTCAATTCCTTCATGTGCTATTTCGAAAACGCTTTGACCCCAGTACAATATACGGAGTACTCAGAAAGTCCTGGGGACTCCACGCCATTCAATTTCCAAGCTCGTAGCTGCGTTTACCGATCATTGAACGATCAGCACACATGTGGAAAATCTATGGGTTCCCATTTAAACTCCATTGGAGAAGCTGTAGGGACCTTTCAGAGAAGGAGACTGTTGAGTACTTTCTCTGTCAAATGAACGGGTTTGACAGATAGACGATGAAGGTCATTAGGGCAGTGCGGCAACCTAAATCGCATCAATCTTCTCCATCACATCAACAGCTCTGACTGGCTGTAGATATCTCCTTGTTGAGAGGATTCAAAATGGTATCAAAACGGTGCTTTAGAGCTGCTTGGGGAGTGCCAGAGTGGTACTTCAACCATTTAACCTACCTTCAACTAGCTCATAAAGGACAGTTTCATAAATTCTGATTGGGTGTAGCGGGTTCACAACAAAATATTTTTGGAATGTTTATTTAGCATTTTTTTGTTAATCTTTCAACTCGCACAAAACTGTGTATTTTGCCACAAATTATAAAAGAATTATCTGATATTCCGAACTAGCTAATTAACTGATGTGAGAGTGACGAGCTTACCAGTTTCTCAACTGGTGTAATTGTGATGAAGAGACTGAGTAGTTCTCTAAGTAGTATAATGCTGAATCACTGGCTGGTAATGGGCATCTCATAGGGAATTCCTCTTTTTTATAAAAACGTACCAGTTTCTAGCCCAGAAAAAATATAAAACATGAACTACTTCAACCGCAAAGCAAATAGGTAGTAAAACTTGTAGTTCAGATATCATAGATTTGACTGCAGGGGTATTGTAGCGAAACGTAGCTAATATGAAAAAATACATACATATTTATATGCATAAGTATGTGAGTGCACTATTTATCTATGTATATGTGCATATGGCTTTTTATGGCCGCCAAAAGTCAATGCGAACTTTATCTTTGGCACAATGGCAATGGAATTCATGACACACACACACACACTTCACAAACACCCGAAGTACAGTTTAAGATCAATATTAAAAAAAAACACGCTTGAAATTTCGAGCAAGCAATAAAATTTTATTTGAAGTGTCAAACTGCACGCCACCCAGCCACGCTGTTGCTGCTGAGTTGCACTCCGCTGCCGACAATGCGCTTAAGCAATTTTTTTTTTAGTTTAGTTTAGTTGCGCGCGAATTTTAGTTGAACTTCGGCTGCTCCATTTGTGCAGCAATCACTGGGGCTTTGGCACATGCGCAGTAGCCTGAAATTCGTTTATTTCACTTCTTTTGTTTTTTTGCCGCATAACTTGCCTTAGTAGCTCTTCCCCTCTCTCTCCCCCACTCTGCTGCAGCATTTCTGCAACATTAGTTCGTAGAGTTGCATTTGCTGTTGCCCCTTTTCTGCTTCTCTCGCTTATTATTGAGTTTTTGTTATGTGCAGGCGCTCTAAGAATGCGCACAGACATATGCACATATGTCATGCAATGCTTTGAGCGCGAACTTGCACAAATGCATGAGCATATGCATGCATATCCCCCCCTACGTGTATCAGATGGTTTGCGTATGTCACTGCTATTATAGCAAATAAAAATGTAGCACTTTATAAATCGTTAAAACTAGGTTACTGTTAGTTCATTCGAAACAAATGAAATCATTAGAATAATTTTAGAAAAAATATGCAGCATTTGACTGTATTTGTGGCGGTGTGTATTCCACGAATGTTTTCATTTATTCATTATTGCTTATTGCCAATAACTGAGATTTTTCAAATGCCGAACATTTGCTAAATGGATTTTAAATGGCAGCAACTTCTGTTTGTTCCTGAACATTGAGTAGCGCAGAAGTTATTGCCGCAATTGAGTTATTGTCAAAAACAGAATTTTTTTAGTCATACATTCGAGAATAGTTTGCATGGTACTTTTGAGCGCAACCTTTCAGAGAGGGCAAGCAAGTAACTGTCCAATACATTCTAGGAATTTGCTTAGGCGAATTTAATTGAGCAAAGCATTTATCCGCAGTCAATAGTTTTGTTTCGGCTTAATTTTAAGTTAAGTTAAGAGGAACGTATGATAGATTTCATAGAAAAATTGAGTCTCCAACAAAATATAGCATGTGAAATTATTGAAAATGTTAAGAGTCTATTTTTATATACTTTTTTTCTAATATTTGCAATGCTCACTAGTTATTAATTTTTTGTTGTGCGCAAGGGTTGAAAATCTTTAGAGCAGTCCACTTATTTTTTTTTTTTATTTGCATTGTTCGCTACTTAAATTTTTCTTTAATTTTTAATATTGTTCATCCTTTTACTAAAACTCTATAAATCAAACACAAACTTTAGGAAAATTCAACAACTCCTGAGCTAAAATTTAAACTTTTTAAACTGAATTTCTAAAAAAATCTTAAGTGCAGTTTATTGACAATTAAATTTTGGTGCAAGAAAGTGCAAGTCTTAACCGGCTAAAAAATCGTTTGGGTTTTTATAATTTTATTTTAAAATGTCTTTTCTCTGACGGGTTTTTGCACTTTATTCCTTATAAAAATGAAATTCTTGTGAAAGAAAATGCGCAAGACCACTTGCACAGAAAATGAAAAGCAATCAGCTCCGGTTTTTGTAAACTGCACTTGTTATATAAAAAAACTCAAACCAAAAGTAGTCACTAATTTTCTAGAAAAAAAATGGATTAAAAAGTTTTAAGTTTACATGAAAATTTGTAGATTTCATTAAGTTAATTCTGCTATGCATTGTTCAAAAAAGAAAGAGTTTCTTTTCCCCAATCCTCTCTTTGTCATGATTTTTCAAGCTACAGGTGAGGGTGAGGTCATATGAAATGAAAATTTATTACAAAGTTTGAAGTTTACATGAGAACTTGTATTTAGATTTCAGACAAGTTAATTGTGGTATGCATTGTTCAAAGTAGAAAGAGTTTATTTTCCTCGACTATCTCTTCGTCATGATTTTTCAAATGATTGTTCTTCAGTCTACAAGTGAGGGTGGGGTCATATGAAATGAATCTGAAAACTTGGTCTCAGATATAGTTGAGATTATTCTCGCATGAAGCGTTTCAAAACAGTTTTTTTGCTTCTCTCAAGCCACAATAGTATTTTCTTTGAATCTTTGTCAGTAAGTATGCATTTCTTTCCTCTGTGGCAATTTCTTAAGAGTACTTGCTCTTTTCCAATTTTTGGTAGTAACTGCAACGAACATCAAATAAAATTATATTAAAAAATGTGATTATTTGCAGTATTTGTACAAAAATAATACTAAATCATGATGTCTGCCTTTAACAACGTTTAAATTTTTCATTTGTATTTGTGTGCTATTATGTTCTCCCTATTTAAATACTTTGCAGAAGATAAAGTGAGCAAATATTACGATCTCTTCTTGGCAATTAGCATTGTAATAACACAGTTTCAAGCTCATAAAAAATGGTTCTCAAATAACTCAACTGCTCTTTGAAGGGAAAATACAAGAGAAACTGAAATTTTCTTTTAAGAAATCAGATCAAATGTAAAGCCAATGAGTTTGGAAATTTAATTCTGCACAGGAAGCGGAATTTCGGTAATAATTAATACTAATTGCTTTCTTGTAAAGAATAGCAAATAAAACCCGAAACAAAAAATATTAAAAAAGAAAAAAATTGTGTAACTAAAGACTTAAGACACAAACTTGCGCTGGCAATATAAAAGTTCAGTCCACTTCTATGTATGTAACACAGTGCTTCAGCAATATGCCTGTACTATATGATATAATTGCACGTTAACACATACTAATACAAATAGGCAATTTCCTACTCCACAATTTAGGCAAATTCATTTTACCCATAGGTAGACTTTTACATGGAGTGAGCGCAATTTCACGAAACCAATTAATTTCATTATTTGACATATTAGCCACTAAACAAAATATATAGCACAAGAGCCAACTTAAGTGCCGTCTACTAAGTGCATATGTACTTATAAAGCTGGAAAATTGCATACATTACTAGGCTCGTATGAGGTACATATAGTATTAGGGTGGAGTGCACAAAAGTTTAAGAACTGAATATTTTATACGTGACAATGTAATTATTCTTTACTGAAAAAGAAAATGCATGTATTTTTTATTATAAAATTAGTTAATATTCAGTGTTGGTGCTTAGAAGCTTATGAAATTTCAATGGATAAACGGTATTTCACATATTTGCTTCCGAAATAAATACTCAGTATTTCGACTTTTTGTGAGCCACCTTAATTCATACGCTCCACTAAATATGCCAATGCGCGCCAAGTAAATGATAAACATTTTCCACTATTCGTACATTTATCACGACAGATGACAAAGTAATAAATTATTAGATTTTATTCGCAGCTTGTGGAAAGTGAGTAAGCAGTGCCGTGGGGCAGAGAAGCGAAACAAATTGAGGAAAAACTCACTTATCTTACAAAAACACAAAGGCCAGCGAATCAACCGAGCTGCGAGCTTCAAGCTCAGGATAAGATTGCGCTACATATTGGCGGCAACACAGCTGTGGCTATTAACGAAAACAGAAGAAAGCGTTTAATTGGCAACTGTGGACAACGTGGCTTTGTGGCACACTAAAAAAATAATAAACCACTGATATCACTGACATAAATGACACACACTTAAAGAGTCTTGTTGTTGTTATAAATTTTTTTTGTTTTTGTGTTTTTCTGCTTTATTATTTACCACAAACTTTACTATGACATAATTCAAGTAAGTAACAAGGCTTGCAAGTATTTTTTATTTGCCTATTTTTTTTTTTTTTCAAAGCAATTTTTTCTGCTGCCTGCTTGCCTTTCATTCTATTACGTCTATTTTCGCCATCAATTGTATCAAGTTAAACAACGTGACATGAACTGATTTCCAGCACATTTTTCGCTTAATCATTTGACCAGCGACGACGCGGCATGAGTGAATGACTACTGTGAATTGGCTCTTATATAATCGCATAACAATGGCGAAGAATGGAAAAAAATAAAACACAAAATAAGTACACGAAAATCAAAGCTTGAAGAAGCAGTTATAAAAACAATATTGGCAGGATAAATTAAATAAATAATAAAATTTGACTTAGCATTTTTCCTCCATTGTTCGCGCTTAGTTCGTGTACATGCAACGCGCCACAACTATTTGCTCATTTGTTATTTTTAGGCACCTTCTCCATATTTTTTTTTCAATTTTAGCACTAAGTGCAAGCAAACAATTAAAGTTAAAACCATGCTAAAAATAATCTGTGTGGCAAGTTGTTTTTCGTACTTTTTTGTTGCGCTTACCACGTACTATACTTCTTGAGCACATTGTGGCACTGTCACACCACTATCCGCATTCACAACGACCCACATTGAATATGTACATGTATGCGACAGCTGTTGGTGGCATTGTTTATGTGTAACTGTAATGTCACTAGTTTGCTCCCAACTGCCACACAACATGAATATGCACACATACATACATGCATACAAAAATGGACTTTTGTCTCCCAAGTTGGTGTTTTATCTCTTGACAACACTTTTAATTTTGTTGTAAGTTTGTTTGTCAGTGATTTCTCTATTTGTCTGCGAGTACGAGTATTCAACGCCTTGTCTCTGTTTATATATGTTGTGTGTCTGTATTTACTTTTAATGACACAGTTTCAGTCCAATTGTGAATGGTAATTTGCAATGACCATTTTAGTTTGAAGTTGCATGCAACATTGGATATAAGATAGGCAACTCAAGAATAAGAAGCATAGAAACCAAAAGAAGAGGAAGAGTAATAATAAGAAGGAGAAGAATACGAAGAAAATTAAAATAGAAGAAAAACGAAAATTGAAGAAAGTGGAGAAAAGGAGGGAATATAAGAAGAATAGGAAGATAATGATTAATAATAAAGGAAAAGTAAAATAGCAAAATAAGAAAAGTACGAATAAAACGGAGGGCAAAAGGAACTAGAAAAAAAAAGATTAAGAAAACGAAGGAGATGTACAAGAGAAGAAAAACAGAAGACGAAAATAGAAATAGGAATAAGAAGAAGAAACAAAAAATGGTAATGGTAAACAGAAAAAGAAGGAAAGGGCAAAAAATAAAAAGGTGAATAGGAAAAAAGTAAAAATAATGAAGGAAAAGAATAATAGTAAAAATAAAAAGAAGTAGCTAACGTAGAAGAAAACAAAAAAGAAGAAGACGAGGGAGAAAAAATTGGGAAGAATAAACAAAGAAAAAAATAAAGAAGAAAATGAAGAAGATCAAGAATAAGAATTAAAAATATAGAGGAAATAGAAAAAGGAGAGTATTAAGAGGATGGAAAAGGAAAATCAAAAGGAACAGGAAAAGGAAAGGAAAAGGAAAAGGAAAAGGAAAAGGAAAAGGAAAAAGAAAAGGAAAAGAAAAGGAAAATGAAAATGAAAAGGAAAAGAAAAAGGAAGAGGAAAAGGAAAAGGAAAAGGAAGGGAAACGGAAAAGAAAAAGGTCAAGGAAAAGGAAAAGGAAAAGGAAAAGGAAAAGGAAAAGGAAAAGGAAAAGGAAAAGGAAAAGGAAAAGGAAAAGGAAAAGGAAAAGGAAAAGGAAAAGGAAAAGGAAAAAGAAAAGGAAAAGGAAAAGGAAAAGGAAAAGAAAAGGAAAATGAAAATGAAAAGGAAAAGGAAAAGAAAAAGGAAGAGGAAAAGGAAAAGGAAAAGGAAGGGAAACGGAAAAGAAAAAGGAAAAGGAAAAGGAAAAGGAAAAGGAAAAGGAAAAGGAAAAGGAAAAGGAAAAGGAAAAGGAAAAGGAAAAGGAAAAGGAAAAGGAAAAGGAAAAGGAAAAGGAAAAGGAAAAGGAAAAGGAAAAGGAAAAGGAAAAGGAAAAGGAAAAGGAAAAGGAAAAGGAAAAGGAAAAGGAAAAGGAAAAGGAAAAGGAAAAGGAAAAGGAAAAGGAAAAGGAAAAGGAAAAGGAAAAGGAAAAGGAAAAGGGAAAGGAAAAGGAAAAGGAAAAGGAAAAGGAAAAGGAAAAGGAAAAAGAAAAGGAAAAGGAAAACGAAAAGGAAAAGGAAAAGGAAAAGGAAAAGGAAAAGGAAAAGGAAAAGGAAAAGGAAAAGGAAAAGGAAAAAGAAAAAGAAAAAGAAAAGGAAAAGGAAAAGGAAAAGGAAAAGGAAAAGGAAAAGGAAAAGGAAAAGGAAAAGGAAAAGGAAAAGGAAAAGGAAAAGGAAAAGGAAAAGGAAAAGGAAAAGGAAAAGGAAAAGGAAAAGGAAAAGGAAAAGGAAAAGGAAAAGGAAAAGGAAAAGGAAAAGGAAAAGGAAAAGGAAAAGGAAAAGGAAAAGGAAAAGGAAAAGGAAAAGGAAAAGGAAAAGGAAAAGGAAAAGGAAAAGGAAAAGGAAAAGGAAAAAGAAAAAGAAAAGGAAAAGGAAAAGGAAAAGGAAAAGGAAAAGGAAAAGGAAAAGGAAAAGGAAAAGGAAAAGGAAAAGGAAAAGGAAAAGGAAAAGGAAAGGAAAAGGAAAAGGAAAAGGAAAAGGAAAAGGAAAAGGAAGGGAAACGGAAAAGAAAAAGGTCAAGAAAAAGGTCAAGGAAAAGGAAAAGGAAAAGGAAAAGGAAAAGGAAAAGGAAAAGGAAAAGGAAAAGGAAAAGGAAAAGGAAAAGGAAAAGGAAAGGAAAAGTAAAAGTAAAAGATAAAGGGAAAGGAAAAAATTTAATAATTAGTAATCGAAACAGATGCAACAAAACAAAATGAACCAATGGTTAGCATAAGAGCTCATAAAGTAATATTATATTATTCAGACGCCTTGGAAATGTATTTTCAGTTATTATCGTAACTTACATATTAAAATCGGTTACATTTTCTATATAGGTGGTAACCCTGCAAAGAAAATATGACGGGAATTAGGTTTACAGAAATGCATTTTATTTAACACTCGGGAACTAAAAAATTTGATTAATCAAAATGTTGCATATGTGTGGCAACCCTCTTAAACATTTTTCTTCGGTGTGCCTTTTATCTGGTACTCATAATGGGAGAATTTGTTGAAATTTCATATATATACACATATATGTATACATATATATACATATGTAAAACCAAAAATTTTAACTAGGTGGTAACCCGCATCAAACTATGTATAGAAATACCTTTAATTCGCTTAGCAACATTATTTTTTTTAATTTTTTCGTGAAGCTCACTTTGGAATAGAAACAATGAATAACTAAAAAACATGTTTCCCCCAACCAGGGGCTGTCTTTTTTTTAGAGAGTGTTTGCTACCAAATAATATTTACACGAAAAGTAACTACATTTTAAGAGCGTCATATAACTGTTTAGAGGGATAACGCGCCAATTATATAGAATAAAATGGGAAAAAATTAGTTTCATAATTACATTGATTGCCATACAAAAAGCGTTCAAAGCGATTCAACAAAATTAAATTAATTCACTTCCACACAAATCATTTTATTTCCAATTTTCTATAACTTTTTGAGCCAATAACGCAAATTTTTTACATAAATTGCAGAATCTCATTTTTCTTAAAAAAATCTAATTTCTATTTTTTCTCACTTCTTTTCAGGTATGTACACAATTTGAGACTCTAATTCAACACACAACTACATGCTTGCACACTGAAGTAAAACGGGCAATTAGGCATGCCGAGGCGCTCACTACACGCCGCCTGATCAAACCGTTGTAAACAAGCAGCAAGAAAATGACCCTGCATTCAAACCAACTCAGCCATATCTTTCAGCAAGTATTGTGTAATTTAGCATAAGTGTCGTTAAAAACCTATATGCCGCACTTACACAGCCATTGCATTCACTCAACTAAATAATGGCACGTTGTGTGTGGCACTTACCGCCCACTGTGCCTATTTGCTACTTGCCTGATTTTTTACTTCTGTTGAAATTTTTCAAAACATCGTATGAGCATTCGATGTTATTTGTAACTGTGCTAACGATTAGCATTCGCATTTGCCACTTCGTTAGCGAAAAATTATTGCGCCGACATTTACTCATATATATGTATATGTGTTTATATATGTATGTGCATAGGTACTTCGTTTACATTATTTGGTGGTCGCTTGTTGCGTATGTTGCATATCCCTTGGCATTAACTATTTGAAGGGGATAAAAACTTAATTGGGCAGCATTTTGTCCAAAGCAAATTTGGTAGCCAGCAGCGTTTCGCGGGTAATGACACTAGCTAGCGAAAAGTTATAAATTTTTATGTGATACCCAAATGTCTTTAAATGAATATCGAGTGCAACGAGTATCGGTTAAGTATACGCCCTGACTGTGACGAAAAAGAAACTACGCTGCTTATAACATATTAGCAATGGTTGGCATTTAACTATTAATATTTATTCTTTTTTTGAATAAAATTCCTTGAAAGCTATGCTTCATGTGTTTGCTGTTAAATTTTTCTTTTTTTGTTTTTTGTGAAAATTTGTATAAAATAAATATTTTTTAATAACTTTAATTCAGAAATATTCTTAGTTAAGTTTGCATTTATCTTTAATAATTCTGTATATATATGTATCGGTATTTTCGTCCAAGTATGGCCAAAAGAAAGACACATGGGCTCAGGTTAAGCCAGGTTCACCCAAGGTTTATTGAAGAAACTGGGTTTGGGTAAGGTGTCGAGTGACGAGTTGAAGGCCAAAAGATCTTAAGTTTGATATGCAAACCTTTATTTTGTTCTATTCTATGTACACCCTTCGTAATTGTGTATAATATAAGCAACGCATATTGAGCAGTTTTGAATATTTGTTTATTTATTTTTGAAAATCAATAATTTTTGAAGTGAAACTTCTTAGGCGTCGATGGGCGAGCGAGAATGGAGAGTAAAATTTCAGGGCCATGCAACGTTTTGGTCATTTTCGTTCCACGAGAGAGAAGAAAGATATAACGTAGAGGAAGAGGAGAGAGAGAGCTATACCTTATATAAGTATATCTTAGATACACTTTAGGCTATTTTTCCTGAGTTTTTCCTTGTCGTTGCTAATATCTAGTGAGAAATAACACTGCCTACTTTTTGGCGCTTATTTGTTGGTGCAAACTTGTAGGAAATATATTTTTGGTGCCTACTTTTTGGCGTTATATTTCCTTGGTACCTACTGTTTGGGGCGTTTTTTGGTCCCAATTTGTTTGGGGTTTTTTTTGTGCCTACTTTTTGGCGGTTATTCCCGTTTCCTGGCTAGTGCTTGTGCGTACTATAAAGTTGCTGCGGTCCTGGAATCGCTGCATTTGTGCAGGTCATAAATGCTCGGAATAGTGCATAAATGCTGGCGTTTACCTACACCGGTCGACCCTTCTCCGTTTTTTGTAAATTTTGTATATTTGTACTCTCTGCAAATGTTGTGAATTAATTTAGATATATATTTTTACTCTCTCTCTCATTCTCTCTCGGATCTCTCCCTCTTTCTTTGTCTGCCTTGAAAGTATCACTTCTGTTATGTATAGTACGCTACATGCACTTTTTTTTTTAAATATAGTTTATTCTATAAAAAATACCTTTATAATCAAAGTTCCAAACAAGATTTCAAGTCAAAGTATCTGAAAGAACGCAGGCTTATAGCTCATACAGTTTTAGTATAACAAAGTGCACGTTCAAATCCCTTCAACTTTTCATTGATTTTTAATAATTTTTCTCCTGATAATGCTTTGCATTTTCTCCGCAACACCTTCAAAAATGAACGAGAATTTTGAGCTACTTCGAACTTACACTTTATTGCATTAAAATTTATTGGACTACAAAATTGCATATCCAAATTCTTTCAAAAAATTCTCATCAAAAATTTAGAAATTTTGATGAAAATTTGTAGGTCTTGCAACTAGAAATTACTTAAGTAGATAGTCCAAACTTCTGAATAACCTTTATAATAATTCTTAGGTGTATATGTACTCCATAATGATAAGTTAAACTTCAATTTAAAAAATGACTCATATACAAATATGGCTATGAAACGTTTCAATATTTTATATTAAATAAGGAGTTCCAATATTTACTTAGCCCTATTTCGACGATGAACAAATATACGTACTTTTGTTCAAAATCCTTCATGCTTTTGAAATCGATTTCACAATTGCACGACTGAACAAGTGTTCGAACTTTCTGGTAAAAAAAAAACTTGGCCAGCTCATTTTCACAAGCCTTTCTTGCAGTAAATTTTGGGTCAGCATTAATATTTTTCAATTGGTTGAAAGAGGATAAGCAACTCACAGTAGCACACAGCAAAACCTTTCTGGCTATCGTTTCGTCACCAATAACCTTCTTTCCAAAAATGATAAATTTCGTTCCGTTTCAACTCGATGCATGATCTAATCGATATTTTCGGCGAATGGTCTCCTCTTTGACGCCATCACTTTGGTAGCCATCAAAAATTTGGCAGTTACGATGGCCGTTTCAAAGTCCCTGCAAAGTCAAACACATTTCACTGCTGACACGTATCAGGGTTACGTTTAGTTAGTAGCATCTTTTGGAAGAATAAACACCAAGTTTCAGCCAGATTGGTATATTTTTTTGTATTTGGCACTCGTTTGAATTGAGAAAGTCGAGTGATTTTCTATTTGCATCCCGACAACGCACCAGCTCTCGCATCAGCAGTTGTGGTTGCAAAATTAATGAAATTAGGGTTCCAACTCGTTTCACATATATTCTCTGCTCTCCAAACTCTGCTCTCCAGGACTACTATTTGTTCCCCAATTTGAAGAAATTTCTGTCGGAAGAAATATTTTATTCAAACGAAGGGGTGATTGCAGAAACGAATTACTATTTTTCGGACTTAGACAAATCCTGTTGTTCGGAAATGGTCTACACACTAGAACAGCATTGGACGAAGTGTATAAGCTTCAAAGGAGGCTATGTCGAAGAATAAAAGGGTTTACCGAAAGCAAGTCAGTATTTTTTATTTTTGCACGCACTTTTCAAATGACACCCGTAGCTCTAAAATTAAAGTTAATCTCACAAAACGGAGGACACCATTGAACTTAAAAGGCCCAAATTAAGTTAGATCAACTATCAGATCTTTTGCCTCAAAAAACGCTGCAAATTTGAGCACAGTGAAGTATCGAGCACTCGATCACTTCGAGAACTCAACGCTATTAGTCATACTATCCCATCTGTTTTTTTGGTTCCAAGGCAGTTTTTTTTATCTCTTGGGCTCCGTTTCTTAGTTTTCTTTAAATATTACATGTAATTAGTTTAAGGTTACTTTGTGCTGTTCATAATTTGTAAGAATGTAATTTCTTTGATTAAATAAATACTTAAATTATCCCCAATAAAGAAAACTTGCAAAAAATGGTCAGGATTTTTTGCTCCACCGCAATAGTATCCTACAAATGAAGGATCTCCATAGCTTCAACGCCCACCAACCCGCCATTGACTACTAATTGATATAGCCTTTTCCTTACTGCACGAATTTGTGTCTGTATTGCAAGTACACACACGAACAACTACGATGATTCAGTAATGTACAAAACCCTCCTTCACCAACAAAACTCGCAGTGCTGTTTTTGTTTATTTTTTTTTTTAACAGATCTTGTTTACAACTCAATTAAGTTCATGGTAACTGATAACCTACATGTAAACCAACATATTTACATACACACATACATGCAAGTGAATGTAAGTAATGTATCATTAAATTCGACCCAGTACATGCAAAACAAATGACTTAAGACACAAACTTGTCGTTGACTAAATGAAGTCATGCGAATTCGGTGAATGAAACAAAGACATTGTAGAGCAATGTGTAATAGATTAAACAATTAATTTGTCAACAAATGCAATTACCTAACATGCAAATTCGAAACACGAAATCCCCAAATCAGATACACATGAACAAGCGCACATACATGCATACAGGCTCGTAATGGTATTGCATATACTCCAGTATTAGAGAGTAGGTATGATGTAAAATTTCTTTCACCATGACTGCAGGTGTAAGTTGGGTGGTACTTGTTAGTCAATAGTACGAACCGCTGCTGCTGCTCAATCAAGCAGCCAAGCGTTTGTAGAAAACACGCAAACGTTTGCAGAAAAAATAAAATTAATTTAGTTGAATATTGCACAAGTGCAAACGAAAAGTAAAAACTAAAACAAAAACAAAAAAAAATAAAAATTTATATACGAAAGTAAGTTAGCAAAGGAATGTGCATGGCAATCCAAGAAACAAAAAAACCAAAAGCTCTGCCAAAATCAAAAAACGCAAATTGCACCAATTGAAGTGTAACAAAAATATCTCAAACGCTCATATGTGAAATTGCAGCTCCAAACTGAAGTTAGCAGTCAGCTACTCACACATGAACGCACGCATACTTTCGCTTATTTAAATATCAATAAACCATAAAAAATAAATCATTCGAACAATCAATGTTGTACGCAAGTACGCTAAAATATTTACCAGTTGTGGCTATTTGTTCACAATTACGATAAAACATTTTTCAAACTTGATTGTCATCGTTCAGTACAGTACGCCAGCAATGCGTCCGTCTGTATATACACTTGTGCGCAAATAATTAACTCTCTTCATTTTTTTACAATATTCGAAATATTCTGCATGCTAAATTTGTCTCGTTAATTATTTATAAAAATATGGTTCATTTTATAAAAAATCTATCATCAAATTTTCAAATTTTTAGTCAAAATTTTTAGAGCACTTCTGGTCACGCAGTTTTATAGCCCGTTAAATTCTAACAAAATAATTCCGAGCATATGTTTTATACGCAAAAACAAATCCTATATTGAGAATTAAAAAAAAACCGAATGCGAAAAAAATAAAAAAAAATCAACGTAATTTTTCAGCTACTCCAAACTTACACTTTGTGGAACTAAAATTAACTGGATTATAAAATTACGCACCCAGAAGTTTTTTAGTAATTCTAATTATGAAGTTGAACACCTTGCAAATTTTTCGAGTATTATAACAAATAAAATAACTTCATTATATGTACAATATACGTGGATATATATGTATGTATAAATGTATGTATGTATATCTCTCTGTCTGTAAGTATTTACATTTTTTGGTAAGCCAGTGTAACAATAACTGAGTTGGCTATCTTTTGTGCGGTGACTTTGATATGACTCAACCCTCAGCCACCCACATTTTATTTCCTTAAAACCAGTCACTCAACAGCGCATGCGTGTACGATTTTTGTTTTTGGTTGTTATTTTTTGCTATTATTATGTTAATACAATTTAATGAAGCGTAATGATTTTGGCATCATTATTTCAGTGCATTAGCGTAACGAATGGTGATAAAGCCGGTAATGGGAACAAAAAACTGGTATCAGTTAAATTCACATGTAGCAATACTGTTCTTTCACAACAACTCAAATTCAGCTCCCACGCTTAAGTAAAACGATAAAACGATAGACAATTTTTTCTTTGTTTTTGTCTTGCATTTTGCACCTTGGCTGAAAGATGGGGAACTTTTTAGCAATGAAACAAAAACTATTTTCTTGTAAACATGCTTTTTTAATTAGTTTTTGGTTAAACTTCTCATAGTTTCCATGTTCAAATCGTTTTTACTGAACTAGCAAATAAATCGAATGAATTTATAAAAATAAAATATACATAAACTTAAAAAATGGAGGAGAAACGTATTTATCTATAAAAGTTTCATGGTAGCAAGCAAACCATTGAGTATTAGGGGCCTACTCTTGGTTAGTAACGCCTCAAAAGATATAGAGAAGAACCCTGATAGATAAGATGGCAAGGAGCTTCTAACCATATGTGAATTAGAGGTGTTGAGCAGGCCTATAAGGCTAGCAAAGTCGCAAACTCCCCTTACTAACTAATCGCTTTTCGATGGAAGTCTAAGCGATGAGACTTAGCATAATTCAGATTGGGTTGAAGTGACGGCGAAGATCTTAACGCCCGGCAACGCACAGCTTGACTAAGTGGCACTTAGAGACAGTACAACCTGATTGACTGTATTAGAACAGTTTATATAATTAAGAATGCATGAAGATTTGATCTGCTTATGAAAATAGCTGCAAAATCAGTTTGTCATGTCTACCGTCCCATTCCGGCCGCTTTTCTTTGAGTGCTCGATTCAAACGCATTAGCTGCAGTCGGTAATGATCGCCAGTGATGATTTTAGATGGTTTCAGGAGTTCATAATAGATGACACCCTTCTGATCCCAGCAGATGCACAACACAACCTTTGAAGCATGAATATTGTTTTCTGTCGATAGACCTGGTTCACCTGGCAGGTTCCAACATTCCCAACGCTTAAAATTAACATAATAGATCGCCAGTGGCGAGGCGATGCAGAATACCTTTTCTTTTCTGCCGTTCAAGAACCATCTCACACCGTCATCAAACGTCTCTCGATATCCCTCTCCTTCAATTGATGTGGCACCTGCTTTCTGGACCATTCTTATCGCGTGCAAGCGTTTACCGGCAACATCCAACTCATTAGACATATTATCAAGGGTTCATCTTGATGCGTCTTCATCCAATAATTGTTATAGTTGAGTATCATCGAATTTTTTTGGTGCCTCTTCGCAATCTTTACAACTTCGAAATTGCCATTTTGGAAGCGTCGAAATCACTCTTTACACACATTTACAAGTTGTATTTGATGGAGCCATAAATGGATTACCGTAAATATTGATCAATATACGACACGTTTCAGCTGCACTTTTCTTTAAAAGGTAATAATGAAGCATGATTTCCCGCAAATGATGTTTTTCGGGACAAACGTAGACATTTTTGACGTCAGATAAAAAGGGATCTTTACGCTTCAAACGAATTTCAACTACTGCAATCGAGACCTCACATATACACCTTCGAATCACCAGTATATGCAGTACTAAAGCAAACACAAAAATAGTATCAGCAGCGACACCTTCTACGAGGGCGGAAACTTATTTCCGTACCCAATAAAAAGGTGATTTTTGTCGCCCGGTGTTAAACACAGTTGGCTTGTGTAAACTTTTTGAAAATTCAAAATTATTATACCAATTAAGCTATGGCAGCATTGATGTATCCATGAGAAGTGCAATAATCTGCGGTTTCCGCGCGCCAATTGACTACTAAGGCAGATATGGTATGCCATCACTCCAGCGATATTTCCCTCTTTTATAGTCAGAGTTACAACACTAACCACACATTCTTCCTTCAAAGACGAAGTCAGAATTAAAAAAATGTAGATAAAGTCATGAAAAAAATAGTGTTCAATAAAATTTCGATATTGTTAAAAAAATGCGAAAATGTTATGTAACCAATCATTTTGAGACACCCAGTATTCAAATGTTGGTGTACAATTGTGCATTTAAGTAAATCTAAAACTGATTTCTAGTCAATCGAGTTACTTGCCGGCAAACTGGTTCTTACTTTTAGAAGGGAAACAAAAATGAGTTATAAACGGGAATAACTGTTGCTATGCTAAAGAGTGTTGTCTTCTCAAGAAATTTAGATTTACTTGCAAATTAGCGAAATGGCAAAGTTGATTAATTTTGTTAATATAATTTCTAGTTTCTGTCGGTAACAAATAGCACATAACACCTAACATAATTTTAAGACATGACATCTTTCTACCTAGAAACTAGGCTGAAGGCAAGAAAAGAGCCACCTAAGCGCAAACAAACCACTTCAAGTTTGCTTAGATAAAACAATAAAAGTAGTGCGAATATGTGTCAAATAATATTATTAAATAAAATACAAATAAAAAAGTAAAATAATGGGAAACTTACTTTCTTTGAATGACTAAGACTTAATTGATTTCAACAAATCGCCTCAAACTTTTGTTTTTCTTGCCCCACCAAAACTGTTTTGGAAATACTAACTAGAGCAAAGCCTTCCGCAAACAGGAGTAGGTAACGTATTATTAAAAATAATGCAATAGGCTGCTTCCATGCTTGAGACGCGTGTTCAACCCGCCTCTACTACTATCAATTATCATATTTTTTATTTAAGTAAACTTAAGAAATCTTCTAGATAGTTAGATTTTTCTGTTCGCCATAAACCATTTTAAATAAAGACAAAACAACCAAGAACTTATAATTTTTGTGTTTCTGTTTTTTACAACCTTAATTTTTCGCATCTGTTTCAATGTAAGCAAGTTCGTATAAAAATGCACCAATATTTGCTTAGCTGACACAGCTGGCAGCCTAACGCTGGGTAGAACTAAAAATCAAGCAAGCCAACTTGCGGGCTGGCACGAACTAGAAATTAGATCTAGAGCACGCGATAACTCTATCGATGACAGACATAAATGAGCTGCGACTAGAAGAAAAATGGTATTTACTGATTTAAGCGAACCGAATGATTTTTTAAGCATTCATATCAAACTTAAATGTGCACCTTCTTGTAAGCAAAACCAAAGCAGAAATTGCACGCTTTACAAACACAAGTCAAGGGTATTGCGTAAAGTTCCCCACCACACAAGGAAACTATAGATTTTGTAAAAAAAAATATATTTTTGCATTTACTTTAATTTTTACTTTGTAATTTGTGCAATATCAGTTTTCGTTATTCAGCGAGCATCTCCTGCTTCATTAGTTTTTCCATTTTTTGATTTTTTTATAATATTTCAAATTTTCCGTAAGTTTGCTTTTGGCATTTATAAGAACTGATAAATTCAATAATATGTACGTAAATGGTTAGGTTAGGTTGGTATGGTTGCCCAAGGAATGAGCACACTTGGACGAAGAATAATGAATTTGTCCTTTGTGATACCATTATGAAGGAGGTGAGGTGAAAAAGAAAGACCGATGGGATACAGGGAGAGAGCGGGAAGAGGTGGTGGTGGGATGGTTAGGAGGGTGGGTTTAGAGTGTGTGGATTGCGAACGATGACTATGCTGCGTTTGCGTCAACCGCTTTTGTGCTGCTGATGAAATTCATCAGATTTTTAATGTCAGCAACAGCTATATCAGCAGGCGCAGCAAAGAAGTAAGAAGCAAGATGACTGGATCTTAGCCCCGCCAGAGTAGGGTAGCTAAGGAGAAGGTGCTGAGATGATTCCACCTCATCCTCCATACATCTAGCGCAAAAAGGACTCGAGGTGATTCCAAGTCTCACAGCATGCATTCCTCGCGCATAGTGACCTGTGAGAAGACCCACGAGATTCGAGAGCTGATATTTTGTCAACCTCAGAAGCTCGCCCGAGCGCCCCCGGACCACATGTGGCCAGAAGGATTTCGCGACCTTACACGTTTGTGTACTTGCCCAACGCTCGTTGAGTTGGCGCGATGCCCATCTTTCCAGGAGCAGACCGCAGGTAGTCAGGGGGATCCCAATTCTCTCCTTTCGCGGGGAAATCACCTCGCATGTCCCTTGTCTGGCCAGCTCATTCGCCTCACAGTTTCCTGCAATATCGCTGTGACCAGGAACCCAGATGAAGCTTATGTCAAAGAATTGGGACGCAGTCGAAAGTGAGGTCAAGCATTCCTTGACCAGTTTCGAATGCACCGTCACTGACCCGAGGGCCCTTATTGCCGCTTGGCTGTCGGAGTAAATAGTTACTTTCTTGACTATTAGTACGCATGTAAGCAACCAATCAGCTGCCTCCTTGATTGCGGCTACCTCTGCCTGGAACACACTGCAGTGATCCAGTAACCTAAATTTGAGTCTGATGGGTTGCTCCTCATGAAAGACTCCTCCACCAACCTTTCCTTCCAACTTCTAACCATCCGTGAACAAGTTCACCAGGTCCTGCCCCTCAATCAACACTGGCATTCGCAAAACTAATATATTACATACATTTTTCTTACATTAGATTTATTACACCCTTTTTGGGTATTTGGCCGAGCTGCTCCTCCAATTTATAGTGTGCGTATTTATATTGTTCGGCCACAAATTGAGAGGTCTACAGTTTTCAGCCGACTCCGAATGGTAGATAATTTTTTTTAAGAAGGGCTTTTTTATATCAGAAATACACTCTGGGGTGTGTCATGGCCTGCTGAGGGTCAATCATTACAAAAAAACCTGTTTTATCATTTGGTGGTTCATGCCCAACGATTCGAACCTGCGTACGACCGAATGATAATCATGCACCAATTCATTCGGTTACTGCGTGTTTTTTTTAATATTTACAAAAGTTAAATATTGACAGCAAATTGACTGGCTAATGCAAAATTCAAATTCATTAAGTGGGTGTGTAGCTGTACGTAGTAGTTGGATATATAATATAAAGCAAAAAGTATCTCCAAATAACATGCAATTAGGATTAAGGGAGAGTCCGGTGGAACTAATGGTTTAAACTGTAACAAAATTGAATCTATTGACAAAAATTAAAGTAGTATATGCAAATTACAGTTAATTACTCGTATTCGCTCATTGGTGTAGGTCGGTTTGCACGACGTTATATGCACTTAAATGGCAGCAAAGTGAAGTGAAAAGGATATGCATAGCATAATTTATTATTACTAACCGCTTAAGGTGTAACTCCATAGATAATGTATGTGCGGGTATTAGCTAGAGTGGCATGCAGCTTGCACAGATGTTTAATTTAATATTTCATCAAAAACAAGAAAAAGATAAGTGTTGACAGACAGCTGCCAAGCACCTCTAAGCCGCTCTGTATAGCTGAAAAGTGTATCTTACTACTAGTCTAGTTGCATGTGAAGTTGACATATCGCCTGTTAGTTGCAATTTTTGCGGCACAAACAATTGAGCAACTTTGCATGCTAATGAGCTGTTCCACCAACTAAAGACTTAAGATAAAAACGCGTCGGCGCTGACGTTGACGCTGACGCTGATGTCAACGCTTTTGCTAAAAATAAACTGCCTTTGAATAAATGAATGGAATAATGCACTCAGTGCAGCAGAAAAGTTATTATCTGTTGGTTAAATAGATAGGAATGTATTTGTGTGTCTGTGTGTGTGTGTGTGTATTTTTGCATGTGCACACAGGTGGGCCGGTATTTCGATAAAGTGGTGCGCAATGCCAACACCAACGCTACTTAATGAAAATGCTCAAAATTTAAATGCTTAAATTAAATTAAAGAAAATTAACCAAAATTAACTCGTAACTATGCAAATATTTTTGTTGTGTTGTGTGTCTCTAAACACAACTAGTCTTTACATTGCCGCTCCTCTGTCCAATTATGTACTTGCATATAACACTGTTTGACACGATTTTGCACATTTAAAAAAAAATCACACATTTTTCTTTAGTAGAGGAAAAAAACATATCATTTTAAATTTACATTTTTTGCTTAGACCAATTCATTTGCGGCGGCCGCTGTAGCCGGATGGAGAGGAAACATATAATGATAGAAACAGTTTTCTTTCTAATAGGGGTCGCCACTCGGTAGGCGGTGTATTCCTACCATTAAAACCCAAGCTTCTAAAAAAAAAAACTATTTACTGATCGATAGAGGTATAAAACTGCAGGTCTCTCCATTTGTGAAACAAAATCTCCACAGATTGGAGAAGGAGCTCGCCGAAACACCGAAACATAGCAGATATGAGTGTTGGGCATACTGCGCTAAATAATTAATGCATTAAGCGGATTGTGAAAGCACTGAAAACTTAAGATTTTATCACTAAATCAAACCCATATTTTAACTACCACGAAAAAATGATGATAAGAAAAACACTTGCCATAACCTGCCGAGAGGCAACCGCTATTAAACGGATCCATTAGGACGGATTACTTCAATTTTATTTCAATTATTCGAATTCTTAAAAACTTGTTTTTGGAGTTTTTCTAGGCTGTTGTTGACTTGTCTGAAAACAGTTTTTAAATTAATCGAATTCTATTGAAACTTATTCCTTGGGTTCTGTCAGGGTTGCTGATTTCTTGTCTAAAATCAGTTTTTAAAAACTCAAAATGGTGGATCCAATAAGGTCGACTCATTTTTATCGAATTCTCTTGCTATTTGCGGGTTTTCGTGGTTGCTGGTTACAAATCTATAACCAATTTTTCCAAATTCAAAGTGGTGGATACACTAGTGTAGGCCAAATTTTATTTAAACTATTCGAATTATCTTAAAACTTGTAAATTGAGGTTTTTCTAGATTGTTCATAACAAATCTGAACTCAGTTTTCAAACATTTGAAATGGCAAATAATTAGCGTGGACTAAATTTTTTTCGAATTCTCTTCAATTTTGGTAATTGGAATTTTTTGAGATTGTTGATTGCGAACCTGAAATAAGTTTTAGAAAATTCAATAGATGAATCCACGATGAGAAACGACTTTTTAAGAAAATCAATTGAATTCTTAGAAACTTATTAACTGAGTTGCTGATTACAAACTTGAAGTCAGTTTCAAGAAATTCAAACTGGTGGATCCAAAACAACTAATTTTTTATGTAAATTAATTTATAATTAGAATCGAATTTTCTTTGCACTTATTTTTTGTTGTTTTCATACTCGAATATTTAAAAACTGAGTTCATTTAGCCTGGTTCGTAATGAGCTATCCATTTAGTTTCTGAGCTCTTGCCCTGAACCAAAAATAAGTCATGTTTTGACATTATAACCAAATGATTTCATTACTTTGTTTAAAAAGCAAAAGCTTTTCAAAAATATTCCAGGAAGAATTGCTTCTTCTTCTTTTTGATTGGCGCGACAATCGCTTACGCGATTTCGACCGAATTTAACAATGCGCGCCAGTTGTTCACCAAGACACACCAAGTGAAACCAAGTTCTTCTCCACCTGAGGCCTTCCTACCACCAGCAGGTACCGGATCACATACTTTCAGAGCCGGAGCGCTTGTTTCCATCCGGACAACATGACCCAGCCAACTAGGATCTATATTCGCTGCGCTATGTCTATGTCGTCGTAAAGCTCATACAGCTCATCGTTCCATCGTCTGCGATATGCGCCTACGATATTCGCCGTCGCCAACGTGCAAAGGACCACAAATCTTACGCAGAATCTTTCTCTCAAGCACTCCAAGCGACGCCTCATAGGATACGGTAATCGTCCACGCTTCTGCGCCATACGTTAGGACGGGCATGATGAGAGCCTTGACGGGTGTTAGTTTTATTCATCGAGAGAGGACTTTACTACTCAATTGCCTACTTAGTCCAAAATAGCACTTATTGACAAGAAAGATTCTTCGCTGTATTTCCGGGCTGACATTGTCACCGGTGTTAATGCAGGTTCCTAAATAAACGAAGTATCTTAAGCCTCGAAATCATAACTGTCAGCGGTAATACGCGAATGCGGCGACTATTTATTTGATGACAGTAGGTACTTCGTTTTGTCTTTGTCAAAAAATGCAAGGACACGTGTAATTTTATTTTAGCCCTATATTCACTTGTTTCCTTCTTATACTTTTACGTTCATCTTATATGTAACTAAAAGTTGAATTTTTTGCCCTGTGTAATGGTGTAAAGCAACAAAAGATAAACGCCAACTGTTCGCATGAATTGCCACTGCCTAGAAAATTTCACGCCTGCCACTTAAGCAACGCGCTTGTATACTTAATGTGCAACTTGGTTTTCAGCATAAATGATTGGAAAATGCTTTATGGTAAACAACTAAAAAACAAAACTCACACATACATTGAGACTACACAGTACAAACAAATTGCCATATACTTACCTTTACACAATAACACTTTGCCACTTAAGTGCAGCTAATTGCATCCAAAAAACTACGTCAAAGCTTAAGGTGAGCAAGCAAAGACCTTAAACCCAAAAATCATTGCGGCCAATAAAATACTACAGGCTACGGTGGCTGCTAAAGAGAACACTTATTTATAAAAATGTTGCACTTTTGCTATTAACTTTTTGTATTGCTGCACTTTTAAATCGATTTCCATTATGATTTTCTACTTAGCTGCCAATTTAGCAAATGGTGAATTGCTGTTTCAATAGCTCCGTCGCTACTAAAGTGTTATATTGTTCTTTTTATTGCATACTTTTTACTCAGCTTCGCCTTATTGTCATCCTGAACTGAGTTTGTTGGCTGAAGTACGTATTGCAATAATGTATAAGCTCCAATTTTTATATTTGCCTAGCTTTTTAAGGTTTAAGCTATTTCTATTTTTTTCTATTATTTTTATTTTGATTTTTGTTGTACTTGCTCCTATTACATTCAGGTTGTGATTTTATGGAGCTATAATTTTAATTAAAAGTCAGCGAGTAATTTTATAAATCAAATTTTTTGATAACTTCAACAACTAAGGCATCTAGCCGAAGGCTTTACGGATGATTGAAAAACAACTATTGCAAGCTCTAAACTAGACCAGGTACAAAAACGAAAATATTGAGTATTTGCTAAAGGAACTAAATTTTAAAGATTTATATAACAGTGATGGCGTTTACCGAATCTCTTGTTTATTATTCAGCACTTGTTTAAATTAAATGAAATTATGAAATCATTAAGGCCGGTTGTATGATTGATCAGCAGCAACACAGCACCCACAAAGTTTGTTCGATTTGAGCTTGAAATTTTCTTGTGGGGTTTTCTGAAGGCTATGCCAATAAACTGTTATAGAAACCGTATAAAAATAATCTGTATAATTTCACTTTGACCACCTTAAGTCCATCCTTAACTCAAAAGTTTATATGCAAGAAATAATGACGCTTTCCTTCTATTTGGACCGAACAAATGTAAAGTAGAATGCCTTAAGAGTATATGGGTCAGTGAAGAGAGAGTGACGCCTTACAAAAGCGAGCATAGCTAGTGAGTTAGAAACGCCATAATTTAAGTGTCTGGTAAAATTGAGCTTTGTATCAAAGAAGACCCCTAAATCTTTTATCACAATTGACGAAGCAAGATATGTATAATTAATATAATAAGAACTATTAAGGGGGTTTTGAAGCTTAGAAAATGTGATTTTATGACAATATTAAGAAATAGACGATTCATAAGGCACCAAGAAAATAGATTATTCAGTTCACAATATATGACGGCTGAATTCCTAGAATTCCTTATTTCAGTATAAACTTTTAGATCATCAACATAGAAAAGAAAATTAGCAAAAGAAAACCACGAGCAGATATCATTAAAAAGCAAAGCAAATAGCAAAGGTCCCAAAATACTACCCTGAGGCACACCAGAGGTAGCAATAAATTATTTCGAAGAAACCTGAGGCACACCAGAGGTGGCAATAAATTGTTTCGAAGAAATTCCATCGATGACTGCAGTACTGAATCTATTTATTAAATAGGAACGAATCTTTATGGTTTAATAGGATCAAGGAAAATTAAATGAAAACCGAGACATGCGAATTTAGTTACTAAAATCGTGTGGAAGATTTTTATCAAAGGCCTTAGAGAAATTCGCGTATATCGCATCAGTTTGACAACCCTCAGAAAAACACTTGTGTGACAATCTTCAGAAAAACACGGATAAGTTAGATAACGTAGATCTTGCAACTACGAAACCATGCTGTCTAAGACCAATCAGACGTTTTACGCTAAAATATAACTTATCTTTGACAACACATTCAAAAAGTTTAGATACAGCAGATAATTTTGAAATTAGGTTGTAATTCGTAATATTGCTTTTATTACCGCTTTTGTAAATTGGAGTGACTGAAGTCAGCTTCCAATCATCGATAAATATTCCTTCAGCCAAGAATTTGTTAAAAATGTGTTTAAGAGGTTGCACCATAGAGAGAACATTTGTAAGTGCTATTGTTATTTAAAGCTATTTATAAAATTTTTAAAAAAATTTTTGGATTTTAGGTGAAAAACACTACAGATGTTCAGATTTTTTTATTGGTCTTGTTTCTCATCCTCAAGCTTTCCTCCAAACACGGGGGAAAAACAATTTAACACTTTTACAGATCCCATAAATTTCGTAGTAGCATGAACGAGTTAACATAACTTCTTCCATTGTTTCTCTATTGTAACTGTACATATAAGTTATTTAACATTTAAATCAACACTAACATTAACATTAGCACTTAAATGTATGTGCCCGTACACAACTCCAGCTTTGCGCTGTATTCCGTTTGCATTAACAGCAGTAGAGCGCTCTTATTTGTGGTTTGCAGCTGAGAAGCGCTGTTATGTGGCCATGTATGTTAGATTTTATAGGATTTTCAAAGGACTGGAGTTCTGTTTTTGAGAAACATTTAAAAACATTGTGTCTGAAACAAGAAACTCCCACTTAGCAATGGGTCGAAAAGTGTGCTAATATCGAGTCCCACATAACTTCGGCTGTTATCAATTGAATAAAATATCAAGTCAAAAAAGCCGGTGGCTTTTAGTTGAAACAGATTCTGAATAGGTTAAGTGGATTTTAAGGGGTTATTTTAGTGTAGAGGCATGAATTTGAAGTGTTATTTCGGGTGCTATAAATAAAAAATAAACAATATTTTATCATCCATTTTTTAAGAAGATATTTATTAATGTCTCAAAAATACATAAAAAAATTAAAAATCTCAAAAATCGAAAACAAAAAAAATACCTACCACGATTGCAAGCGTTCTAATAATCTGAAACAAAAAACTAAAAAAGATTATTACTCTTAATGAATGCTGCTATCATAATTACTACAAAAGAGTAAAAAAAAATATTTTTGGCCAAAATGCGGCTGCCCGAAAAAATTATAAATTTATTTACTACTTTTTGTTACTTTTCGGAATTTTTTAAAAATAGTAAAAATTTGTATTTTGTTTATAATAATAATAAGTACGATAGATATATATATTGAGAAGGATCACACCAAATTTCATGTAAATCGGTTAAGTAAAACCTGAGAAATCAAGGTAGACATTTTGAAATATATAGTCTCGTTCCAGCCGAGAGCCAGCTTAGAAGTCGTGACACTAAAATAGCTATATCTTTGGAAATAATTAAAATTTTAACAAATCCTTTTAAGGGCATATTACGCAAAAGATGTCACAATTAAGCAAAAGATACAAGAAAACACCTTCGCTGCATTTACTTGTCCAAATTTAAGGCTTCAAAAAGTCTAAATTTTCTTTTCTTCGCAAAAAAATTTATAAAATTGAAATTCATCCTAATTGAATTATATAATATTCGGGTTTTTCGGTATCATTGCTATTGTAAATAAATAAAATATTTTTTATGCTATTCGTTATTAAATTTATGACTATTTTATTTTATAAATACTGATTAACTAATTTTTTCTTCTTTAATTGATTTATTTCCAGGTATGTTTTGGAGCAAATATTGACCAAGCTTTATAAACTCTTAAGCACATTTCAAACAAGTTCATTTGTGTGTAAGTAATAAAATATGATAATTACTAAGAATTTCAGTTGATTTCTGTTGAGATATTTTCACTCCACTAAATATTTATTTATGTAAGTACATACAGTGGTCTACACATTCCATCGATCTTGACTAATTTCTGGAGCGTTTGTGGTTTAATTTCTTTCAAACTTTTAAAATGTGATTAAAATATTCCCTATTCCTTTGTCCTTCTGAGAAACATGGTTATGAGTAGGAGCTTTAAAATTTAGAAAAAGCTACTTACACAACTTTTAATTTAGCTTCTGATTTTTATTTAGTTTGTTTCAAGTAATTGAATAAAACTTAAAATGTTAGTGGAATTTCACTACAAAACTTTCAAGGATAACTAAGCACACGTTTTTTTTGGTGAAAACAAATCCTATTTTGGTGGTGAAACAAATCTGGGGATGTCTTTGACAAACTGGAACAAATTAAGAGTTTCAACAAAAAAATTAATTTGTTTCCAAAACAAATTTAAAAACTGTTAAAAAATGTCACAAAAGGCACACAGATATTCTTACTTTAAAAACCTTTAACCAAACTAAAATTTTCTAAATTGAATAAATCTCAAAATTACTTTCCTTTAATTTTTTCAACCTATTTCCCATGCCAAAAATAATGTTAAAACTAATTTAATAACGTGACACGTAATCGCTATGTTGCATGCTCTTGCCTGTAGGCTCATGGAAGGTTTATGATATACTTTTTTAAAAAATTCAAAATTTCGCCTTATTCAAAGATTGGGTTAGGTTGTTCTCAGTGGAAGCAGTTTTCAGTATAAAATACTGGAGTATCCAGTATTTCCAAATATTGGATTTTTTGAGCACTCAAACCATGAAAAACTTCAAAATAAAGGGTGGTTAAGTTTCAAAGGCCGGTGTTGATTTTGAATCAAATACAATTTTTTAGAAAATTATTATCATTTCCATTTATTGTGATAATATTGGTATGGCTCAATTACGTATGGAACAAAATATCGGCCAAATGGCGGCCCCGGCTTCGGCGGCACACCTCCATCCGATGGTTCACATTTTCGATGACGCTGAGTCATAATTGAGGTTCTATGCCGTTAAAGTGCCGAATTATCTCATCCTTTAGCTCTTGAATTATTGCTGGCTTATCTACGTATATCTTTTCTTTCAAATAACCCCAAAAAAAGAAGTCCAACGGTGTCGTTGACGTTTAGGTGTGGTTCACATTCAACATCGGGCCTTGAAATTTAACCACCCTTTATTATCTGGTATAAATTGTTGCAATACTATTATTTAAGTTTTATCGTTTTCATATATCTTTAAGTTTACCGCTTTATTACTACGAATATTTTTTTACATTAGCTTTTGGCTTGAAAGTATTTACAAATGTTTTCTTCTGTTTGCTATTCCCTGTTCGCTGTGCTGCATTCAAGAGCAGAGAGAAACCTCAGAGAAAAGCCTCATCTATTCTAGCAGGATGGATGATTCTGAATAGTTAGGAGAAAAAATCAGTCCTCTAAATTATGCGTTCCCACAACGCACGTCCTGGCTTTAGCTCAGTTACTCGTACCTATAAATCGCCAGCAAGTAGCATCACCAAAAAAAGCTCGAAACTGTTATCAAAATGTCTGAGTCAAAACAAATAAATAATACAGCATTAATTGTATCATTACACATTTAATTCCACATCGGCAATTTAAGTATTTAGTCGTTAAGTGACATTAATGAGTTTGTTTGTCTGTGAAGTGCCGCAAAAAATTTGACACATTTACAACCACCACAGGTGGCACACTAGCATAGCGATGGCAATAAAAGCGAAAGAGGCTGACGGCAATGGAGCAAGTGAACAGAAGCCAAAGTATTGGACAAGGCAAGTCAAAAATATATGTGCAAAAAACTATAAAACTATGGCAATAGCCAAACAAGTGCCAGCAGTGACAAGAAATCGTAATGCAAATCAAAATACTAGGTCAGTGTAACAAGCACACGCATACACACACATATATATTAATGGCAGTACAGTAGCGTGCGAGTAGCTGCCACTTGTACATATGTAGCATGCATGTACATACATACATACATACTATACGTGCAATAGAAACGTGCCATCGTAAAATGCCAGATAATAAAAGCTCTGGGCAAGCCAATGTGAAGCACATCGCCGCCATGCGCGACAACATGCAGCAGACGCAGCGTTTTTATTACAATGGTGGCACAGTGGCATGCCACAAAGCTATGAATGGCACACACACATACATGAAGCATGAACATGTGCCTGTGTATTAATGGCAGTGTGGCCGTTGCATGCGCGAAATGCGTTTCATGTGACAGCAGCAGCTGAGCAGCATACGAAATGAATACTCGCGCTTGGACAACAGCGCAAGACAAGCCAAGCACATTTTAATCACACACAAGCACACATGAAATCAAATTCATATATTCGCATGGCACTATTAATGTGCCGCACATAACTATTTGCCGCATTGGCTAATGCCACATCTGTTTTCTTGTTTTAATTTCTTTATGTGGCATTTTTTGCAAACGCTTTTCTTGTTTTCTACATCACCGCTTTGTTGTTTACTTCTTCAATAGACGGACAATGCTGTTTAATTGCCAAGCAGTTAATGGCGGCTATAGGAAAATTGTTATGGATTTAAAAGTAGCACAGTTTTCAATTTTATTGCCGCAAAATGTGTCACGAAAAGTGTAAGTAAAAAAGTGGCACATATAGCCCACTTATTATGTACAGCACAATGTTTGTATGTATGTGTATACACTTACACATGGCTGTCATATTTTGCTTGTTTGCATAGATTTTCACACAATGATACGGGCTGAGTTGCGACACTCAGTTGAAGCCCAAATAATTTGAGCTTTCAATAAAGAGTCAAATTTAAAAAACTAGTAAAATAAAAGTTTTTAGGCATTCCGAGCAACTGTCCGCATATACCATCATACATTTCTAATGATAATAAGTATCAAAAAATTCTAACAGCAGGCAGAGAGAACCACGTCAGAGATGACTTAAAACTGTAGGAAGCCACATAAAAGTATGTTGGAAGAAAACCGCAAGTTTTAGGAGTAGTTTGGCCTAATCAATTTTCGAGAAAATATGCTCTAGTAGAGTTTAATTGTATTATTTTATTATATTTTTCATTACATTCAATAACGGTGATCACAGGGTTTAAATAAATATTCATAACGCTTACGTAAATAATTAACACATAAAAAATATTTGGTTGTTATATAAGCAAATTTTTAAGTAATTTTTAATTGTTTAAATAATTGTGATTTAAATAAATAATACATTGCAATTATGTTGTATATAATAAATAAAAAAAATAAATAATTGGCGCGTACACTTCTGTTAGGTGTTTGGCTGAGCTCCTCCTCCTATTTGTGGTGTGCGTCTTGATGTTGTTCTACAAATGGAGGGACCTACAGTTTCAAGACGACTCCGAACGGCAGATATTTTTTTATGAGGAGCTTTTTCATGGCAGAAATACACTCGGAGGTTTGCCATTGCCTGCCGAGGGGCGACCGCAATTAGAGAAATGTTTTTATTAATTTTGCTTTCACCGAGATTCGAACCAACGACCTCTCTGTGAATTCCGAATGGTAATCACGCACCAACCCATTCGGCTACGGCGGCCGCCTTGTATATATTGTATTAAAAAAACAGCAATAACTTTTTCGTATTAACTAATATGGCGAAATAAATGAAATCTCTTAATTAAAGCCAATATTACACAGTGCAACGAATTTTATTGTAACTTTTTTATGCACACAAAATTTTTCAAATAAATTACCTACTGGGTTTTTTTACAAATTACAAATCCGATGATAATTTTTCAGAACTCAGAATTATGGTAATCAGCGACTGTTCAGTTTGAAGGCTGTAGATAAACTTTGGCATTTTGCTACAAATTGCTGCAAATTAAATTCGAAAACATGCTTAAATAAATCATAGCACCCTCTTATACTTATTGCTTAATTAGGTTAAATTTTATATAAGGATTTTATCGTACGAGGAATTAATTTCTGAAGCTTAATTCTTTTAGATGGCGCCGTTTGGCACTTTAACCGAATTTTATTAATTTTTTTTAATTAATACTGGGCCTTAAAGAGTTGAGGTGATCAAGGGCATCAAATATCATTCAACGTATTTTTTTATTTTTTTCGAACTTGCATACTATATATCGCTATTGTAGTTTAAGATTCTGGCTTTAATTTTCGTATAAGTGGAAGCCTCTCGCACGCCAGACTTTTGACAAAAGTTGAGGCAAAAACAACACTTGGTACGATTTACCGCCAATTTTCTCACCAAACCATGGCGTGTTTGACACTTTGTCCCGGTATCTGTTCAACACCCAAAAATAATTAAGCAACTAGTCCTGAAAACTGTCAACCTTTCTACTAAAACTTGGAAGGAAAGACGTTCGGTTGATGGTCGGTATCATTTCAGGACACAACCCATGGGATCAGCATATCACCACCATTGGAATCATTGATGACCCAGTAGTGCCTGTCATGCTTAGAGGAGGCGAATAGCACTGAGCACTTTATCTGTGAGTGTCCTGCCTTTGCTGGAGCACGGCTACGAGTTTTGGGTTCCGATGCCATGAGAATGAGTAATATTCGTTCTCTAAAACTGGAGGATATTTACAGATTTGCCAAAGAATCTAGAAAATTCTCACAGGACTAACTATCTCTATCTCTGTCTCTATTATTTCCTATCTGTTTCTCTGATACTTTTCTCCTTGCCTTCTTGCCTATCTACCCTCTTTCCAGAGCTTTAAATACAATGGGCTTTTTAGCCTGAGTGTTTCAAGGAGCCACCAAATCTCCTGGTCCTCCTTGGCTCAGCCTTTTCAAATTTCAATTTCATGAGGACACAAAAATTTCTAATAAACAATTAAGTACAAAAATTTAAGAAGTAATTAGATACAACACTTTAAAACATAAATTACAAATAATGAATAATAATAGAATCAATTTCTTCTAATAACTAATTAAAAAAACACGGCTACAATAATAAGTAATTGTAATATAAAAAAGTCGTAAAAAAACATGTCAAGGTAACTAATAAAAATATTCTAATGAAAAATTCTCACAAATAATTCATAAATATAGTAATAATAAAATTATTATAATGGAACATTCTAATAAATAGGTATATATAAAAAAGTATTCTTACAAATAATTTTAAAAATAAATTAAAAATAATTAATTGTGATGAAATACAATTTTTTTAATAATTAATCAAATAAACCCGAACATAGCTTTAAGATGTCAAGGTAACTAATTCTATTTTAAGTTAAATATCCCGATAAATAATTTAAAATTGCCAAATATATATAATTATGAAAAAAGCCATTATTTTCCAATAGATTAGGTTAAATTAGATTTGTGGGAGGCTGGACAAGTCCAAACACTCAGTCAGTAGACCATTGTACTACACCAGGATAGATATCAGTAGAAAGAATCAGAGATAGGAAAGATAAAAGGTGGATGGCAAAAACGGATAAATTAGTTTGAGGTCAATCTTCCACAAATCTCTTGGATTCCTTGATGAATTTTAAGAGATCCGGAAGAGGAAGAGTATGAACTTTGTCTATACTCAGTGTATCGCAACCTAATATCCTAAGTCTGATTCTGGAAAATGCAGGACAGCTACAGAGAAAATGCTCTGCAGGGTCGTCATTCTCAAGACAGGATAGGCATATCGGGCTGTCCACGACCCCCATGGTAGCCATATGCTGACCACAGACGTTGTGCCCTGTGATTACACCCACCAGTACTCTCAGGTCCTTCCTGCAGAGTTTTAGGAGATAGGTCGCTGTTTTCCTGTGTGGTTCTTTGACAAAGTACTTGGCTACTCTGCACGAGTTCAACTCAGACCAACGACCGCTGTGGGTAGACCTCATGAATTCCTCAATCCATAGTTGAATCGATGCGGAACACCTAGAAAGGGTTCAGGGCCTAGTGGCATACTTGCAGAGCCTTCATTTGCCAATTTATCAGCTAACTCGTTCCCTGCAATACCACAATGTCCAGGCACCCAAATAAGACTAACTTTGTTGTGTTTTGCAACACTGTTCAGTTTTGTCTTACGGATCCACTGACTAACTTCGAAGAGCAGCGGAGGTTATCAAGGGCTTTCAGTGCAACTTGACTATAACTATATTAACTAATTAAAAAAAACAAAAACTACCAGAATAAGTTATAATAATACAAGGTCTAACATATTTTTAAGATATCAAGGTAACTAATTTGAATTTAATAAAGTATTACAATAATCAATTAAAAAATTCAAAGTACGATATTTTCACAAACATTTCACGAATTTTTAATTTTTTATTTATTTTCATTTGCTTTTGATTCAGCTACAATTCTAGATAACTCTAGTGAGTTAAAACCCTAGTTAGTTAACACAATAACTCTAATACAAATGGGATCTATGGCTGTACTGCTTTGTTTAGAGAAGCCACTGGTGCTACATTCGAAAGTTCAGGCTTCACGCAAAAAAGAGCTGGTGCTATCTAGCTAGCTATCAAAATTTGTTTATCTATCTATAAATTTGCTACTATTACTCGTATTATTTGTTTGTTAATTAGAAATAACTCTGTTTTCAGTCGTCGAGTCATGTCTCAGTCATCAGTTATTTCCTACTTATCCTTAAAAATGCATCGAACCAATTATGCTTTAAATGAATTCAATAATTTAGAAATTTTTATTTAAATACTATTAATTATTTCTAATAACTAATAATAACTAATAACAATCTATCTGAATTGTAATATTACCGTATTAGGATATACCTAATACTCTATTTACTTTAATAAATAAATAAATAAACTATAAATTTTGATTAAAATATCAAAAAAACTGAAGTAATCTAGAATTTCCAACAACTCGTTCAGCATGCTGTTTAATACTTTCACTTATCATATTTCTAAAAATTTTCTTCTGCCTACATGTAACTCTATTCCGTCATGCTTTTACGAATTACATCTTGTGCGCTAGTTTACTCAGGTAAACAAATTCCTACTATTTTCGCGCGCTTGCAGTTGCAAGCTTTGAGAAGCCTTAGAGGGTTTCAAAAAAGCTCCAAATAAAGTTAAAAGAGGAACTTTCGGCAGCACTTTTCAGATTAATTTGTTAATTATCAAATCTCTTCACTTCGCTACAGCCTTCAGACGCAAAGTTGCCTTAAAACCAGTAGACTTTTCCTAATCTCGCAATCTAACAACAAAAACTAAACTTTTTTCATCTAACACAAATCACTTGCAGCACATGCAATATTTAATGCACTTCCTATGTTTCCATGATAAATTAGTATTTGGTTTTTATCTACAATTTGAACTCGTCTCACCTACTTTTCCCACACACTCATGTACTTAGTACATGTCGAGTATTGCCAATGCAACGCCAAACATTTTAAGCGAATTTATCGAATCAAGTGTCAATTAAAATTTTCGGAAATTCTACTTTGTTCAACACAATTTACTTAGTTGGCTGCTTCAGTTAAATTGTGGCACCATTATACCGTTTTTCCTTTTGAGTGCTAAAATTTTAATTTCTTTTTTATTTCATTTAACTAAGATATTTCTAAGTTTTTTGTATTTTTTCTTCACTTTACGGCTATGCCCTGTCGTCAATGCATGGCACCGCCACCGAAGCTGCAGCCAATTTATGCCAAGCACATGTACCAAATACATACGTGCGTTGCCTACAATATCACCACAACAACTTACCACATGCCACATGCAACATTTTGCCGCCTTTGCCGACTTTACCGACTTTAACGTCTTGGCTGCCTTTGCTGCCTTTGCTGTCTTGGCTGCCTTAGTTATTCATCTATTGGCTCTTAGCATGCGCCTATACTCGTACATTGTTTATAGTTTAAGAACAGCAAACTGTGCAATACAAAAATGCAAAAATGCAAGAAATATGTGCAACACATAAAAAAAGAGTTGAAATATTCGATTTCATTATTGGTTTTGGTCGATTGGAAGGTTGGCTGACTGGCATACTCGTGTGAGAGTGGCAGAGTGCTGGAGTGTCTGAGTAGCTGCTTTGTGAGACTAGGTTAGTCTACGAGTATTCCGGCAAAGTGAGTTACTGAGTTAGTGGCTTGACTTGCAACCGCTGGTGGTGTTAGCTTTTTGCATAGTTGTGGATGGCTTACATTTTATTTCTTATTTATTTTGTGTTCTTTTTTCACTTTTTCCCCATTTTATGTATTTATTTATTAACTTTTTATTTGCTTTGCTACATTACAAACGTGTCTCTGCCAGCGCCAGTGCCTTTTGGGCTCACGCCGAATTAAATTTATTCAGTGCAAGCATGAAGCAGTGCTGTGCTGTGTGGTTTTAAAGAAATATGCATGTCCAGTCACAACAAACTTACGAAAAAAATACAAAGCTAAAATACTAGCGAACTATAGTGTACTAAATATATGTATGTACGTATGTATGAATATATGTATGTATGTATGTATGTATATGTATTTACATATTCGTATACACTTAGTTGAAAGTATCAAGCAAAAGGTGGCTGTGCACTTTTTAGTTCATTACTTCATTATTTTCCTTTTTTCTACCTGCATGCAGTATTATGCAACAGCAATGCAGGTCGCAGTTTGTTATAGTTTCGTGTTTTTGGTGTTGTTTTCAATTTTTTTGTTTTAGACTTTTATATATCCTATATATATATACGTATGTACTAGAAAAGTACATTTTCCCCGTTTTTAAGGTTCCAGGGCTTTCGGGATCTTGTTATTGTAATAGCGGGATCAGAAAACAAACACCGAGATTTAAAACTAAATTATTGTGCCTTTTATATTTTTATATTAAAAAGAAAATAAAAAGAAAAACCTTCAAAACATTGCTTTGCTTTCTTTGCTGTAAAAAAAGGTTTTTCTGCCGCCATTTCTTCATTACAAGCCTATGAGTTTCGGGATTACAAAAAATTTTGAAATCCAAAAATCCCGAAGTCCCAAAAACGCAAAATCTCGGGACTGGCATCCCTAATAAGTACGCTTTCGATTTTTCCGAATACTTAACGTTTCTACTCTTGTAATAAAATGTTTTCTTTTCTTTAGTTTTTTCTGTGCACGGCATTCACTGACTAATTTATAGCGTCAACTATCCTTTTGACATCCGCACATTGCCATGCTGCGCTGTTTTCCGTCATTTATTACGCTTAGGCACACATTGCGCTAATATTCGATTTTTTCTTCAGCATATCTGCTCTGTTACTAGGCCGCATTCTACTGACCATTTATGCCATTTGTGAGTTATTATTTCTACCAGGGATGCCAGTTCGAAAATAATATAAATGGATTTGGATTCAAGTCGCACCTTAACATTTTATATAGACTCTGATTAATAAGTTCAAAATGTACATGAAAATTTGTTGAATATTTCTAATTTTCATATAAAGTTTGTAAGCTGTATTTATATGATTTTGGTTAAAAAATGAGCAATACTTAAAAGCAAATAAATAGCAAAAGAATTCTAGCTTAAAAAAGAAATCATCATGCACCCAGTTATGCGCGTCACTGTAAGCAAATTTATCGTACAAGATCAGCCTATATTTTTATGACAAATAATGTATTAAACTTTCAACAATAGTTCTAAAAGCTTTCTACTTTTTAGGAGATGAACTTTTAGATAGTTTACTTTACACTACACTACTTTATACAGAATCTTCATAAAATTTGTTTTCCACATGCTGAGTTTTTGAGGTTTGTGCATGACTTTGAAACCCACTGTTGGTAAGTTTTTTCTAATAGCACTCGCCCCTTGGCGGTACATGGCAAACCATGGATTTCTGCCGCAAAAAATCTGCTCATAAGAAACCATCTACCATTTGAAGGCGGCATAAAACTATAGGTGATCCATTCGTGGTACAACATCAAACGCACACAAATTGATTGAACCGAACAACAACTGAATCGCCTATGAAGACCTCAATAAATCGCTCATAGATTTATTCGTTTGAAAAACATAATCTCAATTTAAAAAAACCCACTAGCATTTAAATGTTTTTATGAGCTACGAACATTTGTATGTTAAAAAGGTGTCCAACTGCATGTACTGCATAGTTAAGTAGTACGAAATAAATCGCAGCATAACTGCTGCATATTTTTATTAAAATCAATCATCTTATTAATTTCAATTAAGCGTAATTAAGGAAACTTACGATACTAATTGAATAGCAATTCAATATAAAATACAAAAGTTGTCGAACCGTTATATTCGGGCCAATATTACCACATACATTGAAAATGGCTAGCAATTAATAAACTAGGAATGAAAAAAAAATCAAAGATAAGCAAAAATGCGCGTACGCTTACTTATTTTTATGTCTTCGCAGCAATTTTTACGAGTACTGCATGCGCTTATATGAATTAGGGTGTGCCTTTTTCGAACATTTTTGATACTTAATACTTTTTGGGATGCTGTAACTTTATGAGACGTTATTTAGATTAGAATTATAAAACAAGGAAAAAAAAGCAAATTTGAGCAAAAAAAACAATTTTTCTTTTCAATTCATTTAGCTCGTTCTTAGTGAATTTTCACCCTTTCATTGGCATTAACAATTTTTGATAATATATATTTACTACCTCAAAGCTTTTTGTAGCTACTAGAAATTTACGGTGAACTACACCAAAGGAAAAAAAGTATCAAATCCAATTTCTAATTTTTAGCGACTTTTAAATAGCTGTATTGCAGTTAAAATTTGTCGCAATGGAGTTCACAAAAAATAAATGGGAAACTTTAAGTCTCTAGTTTTGAGATCTTTTAAAATTGTTAAAGAAATATATAGCAGGAATTTCTAAAAAGGAACCAGATAAAAAGAACTTCGAAAAAAATTTTTATTGGTTCCTTTTGTGCGTCCACGGGCTGAGAAAAAATTATTCCGACTAAACCACTGCATGCATCAAATAATTTGGTTAGCTAAGCTTCTTGTGTACTTCATACACTTAGTTTTTTTTTTTGGAAGACTTCGTTGTGACAAGTTCTCACTAAGATTTCGGAATTCGAAACGAAAAGTATACTTTTTTAGTACTTAAATAGTTTTACAATTTTAGAATTTTTTGAAAATTGCATATCTCTTGTAATAAATATTTACTACTTAAAGCTAAGCTCTTTGCCAGAGATACCAAGTTTTCTTGCAGTAAAAGCCTTTTACGCAGTATATCAACTAAGTTTCAGGAATTTGCTTATGAACTAAAAATAAATTTAAAAATTGCATTAATCTGGAATATTTCAAATGAATATTTTTAAAATTTAGAGAGCATACCTGTCAAATAAATGCAAAAACCTAAAGATTTCTGCTCATCCCATTGGATGCGCTTTACCGAAACTATTACCGGCAAGAGTCCAATTTTCAGTGTTTTATGCTTATTGGCGGCCGCCGTAGCCGAATGGGTTGGTGCGTGATTACCATTCGGAATTCACAGAGAGACGTCGGTTCGAATCTCGGTGAAAGCAAAAATTAATAAAAACATTTTTCTAATAGCGGTCGCCCCTCGGCAGGCAATGGCAAACCTCCGAGTGTATTTCTGCCATGAAAAAGCTCCTCATAAAAATATCTGCCGTTCGGAGTCGGCTTGAAACTGTATGTCCCTCCATTTGTGGAACAACATCAACACGCACACCACAAATAGGAGGAGGAGCTCGGCCAAACACCTAACAGAAGTGTACGCGCCAATTATTTATTTTTTTTTTTATTTTTTTATGCTGATATAGCAACAAAAAATCCAAAAATAAAAATCCAAGCATTTGTCTTATCAGGAAACAAAAAAAAACGTTTCATGATATTACGAGGACATCTCGCACGCACTTGTGTGTTTAACCCACCGTTGGGCACCCGGCTCTGGGCAGACTAGCTTTTTCGACTTGGGACGTAAATTTAATATATTTCTATTAAGGTTGACGACTTAAGCTTGCAGGTTCCTTCCTAAAATGTAATTTTCTATCGATTTATGTGTATAACCTTGTAAAACGGATCCTCGAACAGAACGAAAAAGGGTACCCAACCGAAGGTTTCAAAAAAGCTGTCCAACGGAGGGTTAAAAAAGGATTTTATAAATTTTTTCTTTGAAATGTACAAATAGTTCCAAGCAAAAAAATATCGAATTTTTGAGTTTTTTTGAATTACACTTTTTCCTAAAACTAATGCAAAAGTATTGAGAATAGTCCTAAAGTTACCCACTGTATTAGCACAAAAATCAAAACTACTTATATAGATATGTTTTCTGTTAAAATGTGTTATCTACTTGCGCATTATACTAAATCGCATAACCATACCAATCTTCTCTTTAATCCAACAACCTCTTCAATTAAAATCTAGGCTCCCCGCTTTTCAGGAATCTTGCGAATAAGTGAGTCCAAAGGAATATTTGCATTAAAAATCTGCCTATTACGACTGTTCTTAGAACATTTTGCGAGGAAATTCGTTTATTTTAGTGAGTTTTCTGCTTCTATTTTCCCGATACTAAAATATTATGTCAATGGATTTTTTCGAAAGGAAATTTTAATTTTAATTGAGATTTACTAAGAACGTTTTCTTTATACTAAATGAATATGTTTGAGAGAAATAAGGAAGACTTTTCTAAATGGAACTGGATTTTAGTTGATAGCTATTAGTCTATTTGCCCCAGAATAGAAGAATCTGTTCAAGGATATTCTAGAGACTTTTCGCTCTTTAGCTTAATAAATGCGAAAGTTTACCAAGGCTAATAAATAGGTATTTATCCTAACAGCATTTGAGTTAATTTACAAAGAAATACATATACTCGTACAGTTGAGTTCGTATAAGCAACATTCCATTTTCATTTGCTTCTCATTTCATTTATTTTATTTTTTGATTATTTATATAGATATGTTTTATTTTTTTATAAAATTTTAGTTCATACTACAACAAAAACCATACAACACAAAGTTTCAAACTTTTTACAATATTTCAAAAGTTCAAAATTTTCATCCAAAGTTTAAAATTTTTTAATCCGAATTTTTATGCATTTTCTTCCTATTAACAATTGCTCGAATTTTTTTATATGGAAAAAAGCATTACACCGCCTGCAAAATAAAATTTTCTAAAACCAACGAGAGTTGTGAGTACTCTATTACAGCGAAATTCAATAGACTCTAAAACTGCTTACTCGAAATTTTTCTAAGGACTCTGTTAAAAAGTTTGAAATTTAGTTGAAAAATTTGTAAATTGTGTACAAACTTTGAAAGTGTGCATATACAAGTGGCGCTCACACCCTTTATTTGGTGTTTGGTCGAGCTCCTCTTCTAATTTGTGGTGCGCGTCATGATGTTTGCTTTAGTCTAAACTATGTTCTTATTAAGAAATAAAAAGCATTAAATAAAACAAAATTAATAATCAACATCTTCCAATATATCGCCCTATTATTTTTATAAAATAGATCTATATCTGAGCGGATAAAATTGAGGAGCAAAATATGTTTGGAAAATTGTTTATATTTTTTTTTAATTCAGCTAAAACTGTGTTCAGGGAGAAATTAATTTAACGAATTTAGAGTACCGGTTAATTGCAGAAAAATCTAAACTCAAGTCCGCACACTTTAAAAAAATTCCAAGGTACACCTTAATATGCATACGAATAATTATTTATTTAATAACAGCCTTGGTTATTTTTCATAATCCTCCGCATCATTCCGTCAACGCAATATTTTCTGCACAACGCATGTTTGAGAACCAAACATGCATACACACATACACATGAACACATATGCATACGCAATGTCGTACAATTTAATTAAACCACATTATTTGTGATAAATAAGCCTGGTTGACACGCTACCTAGTTGTTCGGTTCTGCACTTAGCAAACAGAAAAACTATACGAAAAATCTATAGAAACGGGAAAAACTTAACAACGCACCAAGCAAGCAGCCAGCCATTCACCCGCAGTGCGCCAAGGCGCAACAAGAAACTGTCGCCACAATTGCTTAATCACCATAGCCATAGCCTCAACAAAAATGTGTTCATAACAACTACTACAATCACACTCAAGAATCGCTAGTTTGCCTATAGATATAAATTTGTAGCAAGCAGCTTTGTGTGTGGCTTACATGCGATCAGCCGACACTTGCCACTAAAATTATGCGCACTTGCTGGCGTGTGCTCTAATGTGGCTTAGTTATTTAGTTTTTGTTTTTTTTTTGGTTAATTATTCGCAGCACACACACTAGCATATGCACCTCCCCAACCCCTCCTAATGCTTTTCCACATATAATTATTTTTCTCAAAGCAACAGTAGTGGAAGTGTTTTATTGTCGCATGCTATTTGTCGCAAAAGTAACTGGCCATTTGGTTATCAGAAATTGAACAGGTTGCACAAGTACTCACTTAAGTGTATGACTTATTATGTAGGAATAGATAAAACGGTATAGCATTTCAATTAACTCAACCGTAAGAATTTAAATTATTTTATGAAGCTTTAGTCTGCCGTTTAATTGGTTGCACTTACTGTGGGAGCCTAGTTTTACAGCAATTTCGTAGTATTACCGTTTTCTATTCCCCATAAGACTCAGTTAACGAATCTATTTATATGGACCTAGACGCTCAAGGAAAAGTTATTAAATATCAAATGTTTATTGCCTTAAGGGGTAACACCACTGTACACGCGTAAAATAAACACGATTTTTAAAGAATTTTTTTGTATAGAAGGAAAGGGAAAACAATCACTCTGATTTGGGAAGTTATTTCTTATATACTAAAATACAAAACTACAAAGTTTGATCGAAAAATTTTACAAAATGGCGGCATTGGAGACATTTTTGTAATGTGGTTTCTCTTGAAGGAGCTCCGCGGCACGCAGCACACAGGGTGCAAATTTTAATCTGGAACAAAGAAACATTTTTTTCCTTAATCTAGATAAGAATAGCTAGAGAAACACGTAGGGGATTTAAAAAATATTTTTTTTTGTGGAATTGGCAAGCATTTGAAGGAAAAAACTCTATTTTGGACTAAAAAAACGGCACTTAAATAATTATAACAATCGTTTAAATTAATCTATCGAAAATCCCCTACGCTCTTCTCTTAAGAAGGTTATTATACAGACGTAGTGAAAAACCTGATTAAAAATATTTAAAATGGTTTGAGTTATGCTGCTTGCCAATTTCAGAAAACGTGTTTTGAGAAAAACGCGTTTAAAGTTTGGAAATTTGGAGATGTCGTTAGGTAGCAGTCACTAACGCTTGGTTAAAAGCTTTAAATATTTATGAAATAAACTTCGGTAACCTATACAACTTTTTGTTCTGTATTTTAAAAGGTTCAAAGAATTTTTTAAGCTTATAAAAAAAAATCAATTTTTTGAAATTTCTACAGTGGTGTTACCCCTTAAGGGATTAAGGTTAATGGGATTATTCGAGCAAATTGATTTTTTCATTTCCTTGATGTAAATTTTAAGTCACTTGGACAAATAATAAAGTAGTTTACAAGGTATGCCTCAGTTAGTGAAGAGCTCTTGTAGCCTCGGTAACCGAAATGAAATATTGGAATGCTTTTTTCTCAAAACTATGATGTCAATTCTGGTGATCACTCTACTTCACGAAATTCAAAACTCTTATTGAAAGGATGAAAACAGTTTTTCGTTTTATTGAGATGAAATTTGTTTTTTTTTAATTTATTGAATTGCCACTCTCCTTATTTTTCATAGTTTAAAGTTAATTTATAAGCAATAAATAAAAAAAATAAAGCATCGATATTTTTTTTTTGAGATTTTTTTTTTGTTGAAAACAATAGAAATCATTCTTTGATATAATTTATGTATTTTTTTTCAACTGGAAACAACTCTGCACCTGACCTGCAGGGTAGGCTATCTTGAGACCGCCAGATCTATTGAGACCTCAAGACTTAGAGAAGATAGTATTTAAGAAAGAAGGTAGTTACTATGGCCATATAAAAAATATGTAGCATTCATTATAGGTATGAAGGAAATGCACAAGATCGCCAGAACAAAACACAGCAAAAATCAACACGATTTTCGAGCACCGGAAACCTGCATTTTATTACATTGAAATTTAACGAACCCTAAAACTGCAAACTCAAAATTGTTCTAACAATTCTGATCAAAAACTTTTTGACCCTAATAAAAAATACCTGCCGTTCGGTGTCGGCTTAAAACTGTAAGTTCCTCCATTTGTGGAACAACATCAAGACGCACGCCACAAATAGGCGGAGAAGCTCGGCCAAACACCTAACAGAAGTGTACGCGCCAAATATTTATTTATACATTTTTGTTTTATTTTTGTAAAAAGTTTGAAGCTCAGATTTATATGGTTTTTGTAGGATAATGAACTATATTTTAATAAAAAAATATTAAAGTTAATTAAGTAACAATTAAAATGTCAGAACTTCTAAATAGTATAGTTTTTCAATCTTCTTCTTCTTCTTAAGTGGCGCGACAATCGCTTACGCGATTTTGAACGAGTTTAACAAAGCGCGCCAAGTCCTTCTCCACCTGATCTTTCCAACGCAGAGGAGGCCTTCCTCTTCCTCTGCAACCACCAGCTGGTATTGCATCAAATACTTTAAAAGCTGGAGCGCTTGTATCCGTTCCGACGACATGACCCAGTCTGCGTTGGTGCTGGATATTTATTCGCTGCGCTATGTCTATGTCGTCATAAAGCTCATACAGCTCATCGTTCCATCTGCGCCATATGTTATAGAGTGTATAGAGTGTTCGTAGAGTGTTAGTTTTATTCGTCGAGAGAGGACTTCACCACTCATTGGCCTACTTAGTACAAAGTAGCTCTTGTTGGCAAGAGAGATTCTACGTTGGATTTCTAGACTGAAATTTTTATCGGTGTTAATGCTGGTTCCTAAATATACCAAGTCTTTGACAACCTCGAAATTATAATTGTCAACAGTGACGTGGGTGCCGATACGCGAGTGCGCCGACTGTTTATTTGATGACAGGAGGTACTTCGTTTTGTCCTCGTTCACCACCAGACCCATTCGCTTTGCCTCTTTATCCAGTTTGGAGAAGGCAGAAGTAACAGCGCGGTTGTTAAGGCCGATGAAGTCAATATCATCGGCATACGCCAAAAATTGTAGACTCTTATAAAAAATTCGATTAAATTCTGCGGCTCGTACGATTTTATTCAACATCAGGTTAAAAAAGTCACACGACAACGAATCAGCCTGTCTGAAGCTTCGTTTGGTATCAAACGGGATAATTATTAAATGCTATGTACAAATTCTGCGTACAATCTTTGTTCCTCCAATTTGTTATGCACGGCTTGGTGTTGACTTACAGATGGCGGGGGTACTACAGTTTTTATATTATATTAGGGTATTTGAGTATTTTGCATAGCGACCAAAGATTTTTTTTTATTTTGTGCCTCAATGTTTTTAATTCCGACTATTGTGGAGCGACAGATGATTTTTTATGAGCGATTTTCCTAAATTTTTGAAAAATTTTACATTTTCAAGAATATTTTTCAGTCTACTCCATATTATAGTCAATACTGCAAAACAACCTGGAAATATTTTTCATGTTAACTGTTTTTCCTAAATTTTTTATAAAACGGTAGTACACTGCTGTACAAAAATCTTATAAATCTCAATTCCAAATTTTGCGCAAAATTTAAGAAATTATAAATTACTAGAATTATCGACAAAATTGTCAATCTTTTTATGGGAAGTCACTTCAACTGTTAACAGTATTCAAATAATGTTTTATGGTAACTGTTTTTCATAAAATTCTTATAAATTCATAATTCACTGTATTGCCAAAGTCTTATTAATCGAAATTCTAGACTTTGCACAAAATTAAAAAAAAAATATACTTCAAAAATTTATCATAAAATGTTAAACCCTTTGGAAAACATCTGGGTATTCAATTAAATTAAGCTCACCTAATTTTTATAAAATAAGTGTTAGTTTAGATTCACCCAAAAATCGGTTAATTTTTAACAAATTTTTTATTTCTTTAGCATTTTCTTCAATATAAAAGATTTCCTAACATATGCCATAATTGTATAAAAGAAAAAAAACGATAACATTTTGCATGAAGAAGCGGTAAACTAACTATGTGATCACAAGTGTATACCAAACAAAGTACCTCCATTTATTCAATAACTTGAATTTCTATATAATCCAAGGTACGAATTTTTTCAAGGCCTATCACCATAATCGACAGAAATACTCCATATTCCTTACTTTATCTATAAAAAGCCAGTTATTAATATTTCTTCACTACAAATGCGTGTGTGCGCATTCGATATGGTCTAAAGTTTAATATTATCAATTTTTTACACCATTTAGTTATGCACTCAATTAGTTGCATTAATGATCTACCGCATAGACAACATACACGTACATATGTATAAGCTCATATTAAATTACTTAGTTAACAACTAAAAACGTAGATATTTAAATTAGCCCGAGTGTGTGCATTGTAGAAACGTACGTATATGTGATACATACTATATGTGTATGTAGATGTGAAACGTTCTGCTGACTGAAACTAGAGTAGAAATCTAATTATTAAAATCCGGTACAATTTTTCTCACGTTCACGCGCCAACACAATTTCCCACACTTGGTAATTACTAAATATATATTCAACCATGGCTATGTGTGATTGTACGTAAAGGGTTTCCGAATAGGGGTGATGCCTTCAAAATCAGTATAATGCAAGCCATTACTAAACGTTCAGCCAGATCTATGCCAGCAAAGTCATTTAAAGCCTCTTTCATTCCATTTCAACATCGACTTGCCCTTATTGGAAACCCCTTCAGCGTGCCACTTATGCATACGCTTGTCTTATTAATTTCCGCATATGAAAGTCAGCTAGTAGTCTGGGCTGGTTATTACTTAATATTTTTAACTTGTGCAATTTTTAGAATAATGGCAATTGTGAATCACTTGATATCGTTTCAAATTGGTTAAATAATTTTTATTATCAAACAACTTTTACCACTACAAGCTTAAATTTTTCGAAATTTTTTTTATAATTATAACTCTAGCAGTTGTATTTAGATTTAAGCACACGCATGCACATACACCAATCGTATGTAGCAGCGTCAAAAAGCATGAGCACATTCTAAATGTTCGCATACATATTTCCCCTGCAGTCATACAAGTTCGTTTCCTAAGTCTTTAGTTATACAGGCGCACATAAGAGATGCATTGGATATGTGTATGTGCACCCAACATACATTCCAAGACGATTGAATTATGGTCGGTGATAAAAATTTAATTTGCTACATATGTATATATGTGGAGAAACACGTAATGTGTACTGTATTTTTATTGATTAAAATGAAATAAACTAATTCGTATTATTGGAATAAGAATAAACGCGTGACAACACTGATGATGATGATGGTATTGTAGAAATTTTGTAGACGCTCCGTATCACCTGCAGATTTCTATATCGCGAAACACGTGTGTCGAGTCCAGGGTCCAGGAATGAAAAGGAAAGTTTATTTGATGTCTTGTTGTTACAATAGTGAAAAGTAATGTAAGATTAATCAGCTGTTTGACATAGTTGCATTTAGAAATCCAACGCCGACAAAATGACAAGTGGTTGCCACATATATATTTATTTATGTATTTATAAAGTATTTATGGAACGAGAACGAGCTGTATGAGCCTTACGGCGACATAGACCTAGCGCAGCGAATAAAGATCCAGCGGCTACGTTGGCTGGGTCATATCGTCCGAATGGATACAAACGCTTCGGCTCTGAAAGTATTCGATGTGGTATCAGCTGGTGGTAGTAGAGGAAAAGGAAGACCTCCTCTGCGTTGGAAAGATCAGGTGGAGAACGACTTGGCTTCACTTGGTGTGCCCAATTGGCGCCGGTTAGAACGAGAAGAAACGACTGGCGCGCTTTGTTAAACTCGGTCAAAATCGCGTAAGTGGTTATCGTGCCAATTAATAAGAAGAAGAAAGTATTTATAAAATTTTTCTGGAAGAGATTAAAAACTAAAAAGCTTTAAACACTACTTTTGAGCAGCAAACTCCGAAATATTTAACAAATAGATTAAAAATTTTTTTTATTTTTGTTGTTGTTGTTCTTTTACTAAAACACTCAACGAGCCAAGGATTGCTGTTTAATATGTTCATACTTAAGTTACAAACCAAAGGTTTGCTTTCTAGAGTATTTTTCTAATATTTTGCTGATGTATTCTGCTTTTCCTATTCTCAATAAGCGATTTGCATTTTTTTACGTTCCTATCTTTAGTAACTTACATATACATGTGTACATATATGGATAGACGCTTGCATTTTCTGCTTACTTACTTGCGTACTTATTAGTAAGTGTTTACCTCTTTGTAGCCTTCGAACATCATTGGCTACAATTTAGTGGCCAACGACTGTATTTGTATATAAGTTAAATCACTTGCCAATAACCAGGTAGATAATAAAAACAATTTTGTCACTTTGCATTGGCGGACTTTGTGCTATTTTTAGACACTCTTAATGTATGACTTTTTCTTTCTTTCTACTTTGTTCAAAGATAATAATAAAAAATATAATATAAAGATACATACACACAGCGAATGCTAGCAGGAGACATTAGTTATGCAACTTCCCTATTTTTGGTTAAACAAAACACTTAAACATTTCACTACTCAAATTAAGATAGTTTTTATTTAGTCAACTGCAAGCAAAAATAAATAAATTTACGCAAAGATTTCCATTTGGTTACTTTTTCATTCAAGAAACTACCTACACGTTTAAAGCGAAAAAAAAAGAATTCACTACTTAAAAAGGTTTATTTCGCACGAAATCGTAAAATATTTGCTTGCTCTTCGCACAATTACTTCACACCACTTTGTTTATGGCATACAAGATGCTGCACTTTCGCTATATCGCTTTATTGCATTTCGTACATTTTTATAATTTTCATTTACTCTTCTTTACAACTATTAATTATTTTTTACGTTTTGGTTTTGTTTTCGCTCTCTTTCGGTTGATATTCACTTTCCATAATAATTGCCCGCATTTCGGTTCATCTGCCTCAGTCAACTGATGAATCCACTTTTTGGTTTTGTTTTGCTCGCTTTATAAATGTTGAAATCATAACAATTTCCAATTCACATAACTTAATTTTAGCGCTTAGCACACACACACACTTACAACACGCAAGCTATTGGCCTGTAGTATTTAGGATCAATGCCCGCTGTTGGACTGTCGGACTAGTTATTACTTAAAAGTAATTAAATTAATTCATGGTATCTATCTACCTATCTCTCTATGTGTCGGGTATTTTTTAGCTGCATGACAGCTATCGATATCGATAGCTATGCTTTGAATGCTAAGAATGGCAAACTTCTATTGAGTAAGGTTTGGCAAGTCATCATGAATTGTTTAACGCCAGAACAACGCTTCCGAATTGGGGAAATTTACTTTAAAAAAAAAACTGATTCTCTAAGTTTATAGAGCATTTCATCTATTTGTGAGGGGCTTACACGCTAGCACCATCATCGGTCCTTCTTTCTTTCGAAAAGAGTAAATAGGGAATGGCGAGCGCAATCGGGCCGGATTTTTTCTTTGCAAAAATTAATCAGCTAATCATCGATCACATTTTCAAAAAGATGGCACACTTTATCATACAGCGCGCTTAGCAATCGATTCATTACAGTATTCAAGCCACCATTGACGCCATATGGAGTAAATCTTACTGGAAAAAGTAGAAAAAAAAATTTAACTGATCTAATGGTGACTCATAGCCGCGGCGGACATATGCTGGATATCAAAATCATAAAATAAATGCCACGAAATTATCTACCAGATTATAATATAAAAAATTCATCCCAACAGTTTCTCTGTTTTGTATTATCTTTTTGACCTGTCAAGCTTCCAAAGCAAAAAACACCCGTTATAAGGGCGGAAGTGGAAAAGCGAAAAAGAGCGAATGATTGTCAGACAGTTGAGAAGTTGTTTAAGCCAATGACTTCTTATTATTTTTATTTTTAGATCTAAATCGTCAAAAATGGCCAGTGTGCGAAATTTGCTTGAAAATTAGCATCTATCCTTGGTAACGCATATTCTATGCATGTTACCATCTCTTATGTCCTAGAAATAACAGAGACTAATTCTAGCAATCACACCTTTAGCCAACCTTGCGCAAATGTTTAAAACGTTTGCACCAGATTGATAAGATCAGCAGAGCAGGTATTTGGGTCGCACAGTATTTGCCCGAAGAAGCCTAAGTTAGCAGATACAACGGGAGCAACCGTAGAAATAACTCTGGAAAAAAGAATTAATACTGTTGGCAAATATTACCTCATCTACGATTTTTCTCTACGATTTTTATTTGTTCAGATTGTAGGCGGTCTGTTTTTACGTTGGAGATAGCTTTAATATAAAAATGACAGAAGATATGCAAAAATATTGCAGGAAGCAAAAAACTATTTCACCAAAAGTTATGGAAGGTCATTAATAGAGCACACGTAATGGTTTGGGGGGGAAGTATCTCATGCAGTGGTACTTTATTTGCTTTTTTCCGACAACGGGATAAAAACGATAATAAAAATTAACAAAGAAGATGTCTTGGAAGGCAAGGTGAAGCATTTACCACGAACCCCCTTCAATGCATGAGAACAGTGGGACTTTCAACAAGACTTTTTAACAGCACTAAAAGCTAAAACAACCCAAGAGTGTTTACGGCAGAATATTCTAACTTTTATTCTACTGCAGACTGGCACTCGAGCAGACCAGATTTCAGTCCTCTCGACTACAACATATGAGCGCAGTTAGAGGGTGTGACTTTTGTGAATCTTAAGCAAGCATTTATGGTAATGCTGCAGCGCAATTCATATCAATGGAAGTTATGCATGCCGCTTAAAATGGCTCAAAATACTTTTCTTGCTCTTTTTTATTTTGATACAGCCAATACCAGCGCCTTGAAAATTAGCATTGAATTTTCTCTACAAAAATTTTCCAAAAATAATGCTAAATATTAAATATTTATTTTTTATAATATTTTAAATAAAACAAAATTTTTTACATAAATATTAATATTTTTTTTTATTTTTTTTTTTTTTTGAAATTCTATAAATCATAATTTACATTTTTCTTTAAACAAAGCATACCACATAATTTTTTTGGACTTTTGTGAAGCGAAATTTTTGGCGAGATTTTAAAAAAATTGTAAAAAAGCCAAATCAATAGTTTCGTTTTTTTACATTCTGTTTTACATTTTTTATGTAAAACATTTTTTTGAAATTGTACAATATAAAAAATAATTAACATTTATTTTTAAATAAAGCATACGATATCATTTTTAGGACGCTTGTGAAGGGGAATATTGGATACTTTAAGGGTCTGTGTTTAAGCAACACTTTTTCAATAACCTTTTAGTTTTCCGGAAACATTATTAATTAATAAAAAAATCAAAATTGCAAAAAAATATAAAAATTATGTTATGACCAAGGAGAAACCAAGAAATTATGGTATGACCAAGTACAGTCGAGCCCTTAAAGCGCTTGAAACACTTGAGGGACTACAATTTCTTGTACTGGCGGACTACTAGTTAAGCCTAGGAATTCATTTATGCTGACGTTTTTGGTAGGCTGCCGGTGACTTGGATAACTAAAGCTAAAAATATATTACTTGACTTCAAAATTTGCAGGTTCTGTTCATCCATAGCAGGTTGGATCGAATTATTCTCCCTACCTTTATCTTTTTTGTAACATAATAATAAAAAAGTAAATATTTGTAAGCCCAAAAAATGACAAAAACTATCAGTCATCTCACTGCTCACAATCGACCAGCGTCACTACTTCGGAATTTGATGGGTGGAGCAAACTAAAGGCTGGTGCAATTTATTTGGCATTTTCAGTCACAGACAGTTAAAATTACTGCGATTGTTCCATTGTTCGCCTTTTTTTAATTTGTAACTAATTTTATCTTTTCTTACTTACTTTATAGTTTTTGTATTTATTTATTATTTTAATTTTATTATTTTTGTAACGCAGGCCCTTTTTATTTTCTATTGTTTTTTTTTGTTTTTTTTTTTTGTGTTTACATTTGTCGCCTCTTTTGACTTCAACCTTCTTGATACCACACTTTTGCTTCCTATATTTTTTTCGAATACTTGTAAGCCCATTCAGCCAAAGCAAAGAGATGAACCTTGCCATTTGCAACACTCTCAAATACTTGGGGGGTAATTCATAAATTTTCTTTGTAGTTCTTTTAATAGTCAACTTTTCTTAATTTGCTTCCTTTCTAATCCATTTCAATCCACGGTGAGTAATTTTTTATTGTTAGGATTTATTGCTAGACTGACCAATCAACAATCCTCTTGTGTCCATAACTTTTCCGCATTTACTGTCATGCGATTTGCAAATTAGGCGACTTACCCAACAGCGCATAAAAATTACTTTGTCATGCTGACATTTAGTTATGATGTGCGTACAAAAATAAAGCCTAAAAAAAGCACACAGTGGTCATTGCCTCCTTAGCCAGCAGCTGGTCACACACAGTCTGTATTCAATATTAATGATAATGGTGGTGGGAGTAAAATTAGTTTTATGCACACTTTCATCCAACTTCGGAATATTTTATTATGGGAAAATCAAAGCATCTCAAGACATTGAAAGTTGTTGTTCAAGGAGGGCAGTAAGCAACGTGAAGTGAGTGGATTTTTCAGCAGCATCATGGATACGATTTCAAAGCATTTTTGCATATTTTTCCGGAAAATAATTTGTTGACAAAATTTCGCGCATATTTATTTTGCTTTCCGTTGTTTTGTCTGTACACGCTATTTAATGCGTTTTTGAGTAGTAGAGTAATCAGTGTTTATGTTATCGGATGCGTGCAAATGCATTCGTTGCATTCAAAATGCATTAAAGAAGCATTCAACTTTTACATTCATTTGCAAAATTTTTAATTTACGATATGAAGCATTTGAACTTTGATACTGTCGTGCATGCATTGCATTGAGATTTTCATACGTAATTTTCAATTAGTGAAATTTTAAGTGTTTTGAATTTCGTAAGTCGCTACTTAAGAGCTGCAAAAATTGCCTATTAAAAATTTAACGCAGAAATATTTAGTAAACTAAATTTTTTCACTTTTCACAAAACACATAATTTTCGAAAATATTGCCACAATTTGGGGTCTCCAAATTAAAATTGTGGCTATGCACCAGTTGACTTTTTCCTTAATAGCTTAACCGAATCTACTAGAAGAGATGCTGAGAAAGATCGTTCTATTAAAAATTTACCCATATTAATGTATAGATGTACTTACTAGAAATGCGTAGCATTGAGACGAATGCGAATGTGCTCAGTAACGCTGATATTGGATGCCTAAACTAGCAAGTGAATTTACACCACCTCAAGTGGCATTTAATTTAGATCGATTCTTAGTTTTAAACAATGAACGGTTTCTAGGCAAATTATCTTTGAATAATCAAAGAAAAGTACTAAAAATTTACCTAATGCGTAAAAGGAATTTTACATAAATATACGAGTATGTGTGATATATATAGAGTGTGGTCCTATGGCAGGCTCACTTATTATTTTTGTACTGAAAACTATTCATCCTCACAATACTCAAGTAGCGAAAACGCGGTATTATATATATATAAGAAGAAGTATCCCTGCAGAAGGCGAACGAAATGTCTTGCACAACATTTAAAAATATTGATAAAGTTATTTTCATGGTAGATGTATTATCCAGAAGAACTATGCTTATTCACTTATTTGGCCTAATAGGAATATGTGCTCCGATTTGCCTTCTCTATATGTGCTCTGGAAAAGCAAAACCATAGCAGCGTAGTCGAAAAAAATCAATGCACTCTGACCATTTTGTGTGATTTTTGGGTGATGAATAAATAAGTGGTAGAAAAAACATATAAAAACATATATTTTGTAAAATTTGCATTCGGCCACTTTAGAGCAGAGTAAACAACTTTTTTTTTTGGTTTCTGACCAGTGAATAAATAAGCAATGGAATAAAACCTGACAGTATTTTTTTTTTTTTTTTTGAATTTTCATTCGACCCCTTAGACTTTTTGGTAGTTTTTGATCATTTTTATTTTTTTCTGAATGAATAAATAAGAAATTGATTAAAAACGGAAGTTTTATTTTGTATAATTCTCATTCGACTACTCAAGATCTGAGTTTTTTCGTTTTTTTATTTTGGTTTCTGAACACCGAATAAATAAGAATTAGAATAAAATCTGATAGTTAATTTTTTATTTTTTATTTGGCCTCTTTGAAGCTGAGTTGTTATTTCACTGCCACTTTGGGCTGCTATTTGCCACCTAAACATTTTCGGGTTGATTTGCCACCATTATACTGTTTGATTGTTTTTGATAAATTTTACTTTTTTCTAGCTGAATGTAGAATCAACAGCCTTGTTTTTTTGTATAATTTTCTTTCGGCCACTTTGGAGCTGAGTTGTTATTTTTTTTAATAAATAAGAAATAGATTTAAAACATGATATTTGTTTGAAAAAATTTTCACTGCCACTTTGGAGCTGCGTTTGCCACCCACAGATTTTCGGGTGGTTTTTTGAAAAATTTTTATGTTTTTTTTTTGTTTTGTTATTTCTGGACGATGAATAAATAAAAATAGAAAAAGCGGTACATTTTTTTGTAAAATTTTCCTTAAATGTCTGGGTTAGATACTTGATTTTGATACCTGATTTAGATATATGATTTTTAGGAGCGACGTACATCACTCTCCACGTTTTTAGAAAAACGCCAAAAATTAATTTTCGGAAATTTCGAAAAATGTATCTGCAAAACTCTTGACACAGAAATTGTGTCACTTTCATTCTTCTGCATAAAACAATCATCAGATATTAAAAAATTCAATTCTTGGAGATGTTCATTGAACAACGAAAAAGAGTATTGCCCACTCTACCCTGTCCTGCTTATATGAATTGGTTAGGAAGAGTTACAAATTTACAAAGACATATTTTCAAAAAAAGAAAAAAAGACAAATAAAAAATAATTGAACAGAAGTTTATGTTCAGCAGCTGTGGTTTCACGAATTATCGGTAAACACAAATACATATTTACTATAAAAATTGTTGCTGTCCGCTGTACCTATTATATTAAAAATATTGTAAGTATATTTGCAATTCCATTTCCTCTCTGCAAATATTTGTACAGAAACTATTAAGTCAATAATGATGTAATTGACCAACTTTAAACTAGTTTCTAACATGAAATTCGACCAAAAATAACAGTCACGGGCATTTCCAGCGCCAGCTTTTTTATGATTTTTGTTTTTGTTGTGTTCACCTTGAGAATTACAGACAATTTCCATACAAACCAACAAACATACACATCCATACACTATGTGCATATAGTATTCCTGCACATATGGTAAACATACGAATGCATTACCTTCATACTGTAAAAATCGATTCGATAATATAGAAAAATACCCAAAATGCGAGTATTAGCCAAAAAACAAAAGAGTGAAAAAGGTGTGTAGAAACGCCAAATTAAGCGAAGCATTTTCAATTACGCAGCGCAAACCAGTACGTGTATGAAACTGAAGCAAAAAACTAAAACACTACAAAAAACAGTAATAAATAATAATCAAGGAGGGGGAGACGAATAGGCGAGACATGCAGACAGATTGATAGACTAGAAAAAAAGAGAACAAAAGAAGCAATGGTGGCTCTGGCGGCAAATTATTAATAAAAATGTTTTGCAGGTCAAGTTGTTCGTAGCTGGGCGAGGGACTGGGCGGCGTATAAGTGTTTTGGCGTTGTTTATTTGTTTGAAACAAGGTGCAAGTGCGCGGTGTGCAATGTTTGTATGTAGGGGCACTTGTAATTTTGTGAACTATGCATTTTATGTTTTTCCTCAATTTTTTGTACCAAGCGAACGCACACGTGCAACAACTTTCTAAAGTTTTTTTTTATACAAACAAATACAATATTTT